>WNGS01052365.1:6432812-6451895 GCA_020271785.1 Procambarus virginalis
CTGCTGGTGACACTTCGCACTCTGATGTCTCCTCCACTACCGTTATCGCTGTATCCTGTGCTTAAGCTGACTCCCGACTTACTCCATGGAGCACACTTGCCTTTTACTCCTGCCGTTCGCTCCAACTTTTGTTAACAGCCTTTTGTGAGGTACTGTCAAAGGCTTTTTGGCAATCCATGGAAAAAATGCACGAGTTCTGCGCCCACCTTCTCTTTCCTGCCTAATTTTTGTTATCTGGTCATAGAATATTTCTATTTAAGACTGTGAGAAACGGAATTTATGCCATTACCACGCTGAAAATTACCATTTGTTTGTTGCGGTTACAAAGTTCTATTTACACAGTCAGATGCATCTTACGGTGAGAGAGAATCCTTTGCCTCACATAGTCGCAGATTTACCTATCAGTCTTACATTTACCTTGCCGCCTAGATAGGTATATCAAGTTAAGGTAAACTGGGCCTTTAAGTCCCGCAGTTGCCTTCTTGCTGTCCAACCCCCCCACTTTTTGTATATTGGACAAGTCTGTTGCTAAGGCTGTCTTCCAACTTTATTCCTGGCGATTAAACTACGTTCTCGCTTTTTCAGTATTGACCTGTTTATAAAGACCATAAGAGTGGCCATCCATTGTGTAGGCTTCGAGCCGTGCCAGTGCCTATTTTCTTTCGTTCTTTATTGGTACTCACAGCCTATGGTGAGATTCTATCAGGTTCAACAGCCTTTGTCGCATCCCGCTCCAGCAGACACCTTTTGACCTCATCGCCGGTGATGTCAAGATCCTACCAATTGTGTTCCCTGTGACCGTGTGATTTGTGTGTGTAACCTGTGGGTGTAGACTGAAGGGGGTTAATTTGTTTCTTAAAGTTGTGTTGAGAACTTGCGTGGTGTGCATTCAGTGCGTGCTGCGTGCGTGCGTGAGTGCGTTCGTGCTCATGTGTGTGAGTCCCACAGGGCTCAGTACTTGGACCCATCCTGTTTCTAATATATGTGAACGATCTTCCGGAGGGTATAGACTCATTCCTCTCAATTTTGCTGATGATGCAAAAATTATGAGAAGAATCAAGACGGATGAAGATAGACAGAGACTACAGGATGACCTGGATAAACTGGAGGAATGGTCTAGAAAATGGCTGCTAAAGTTCAACTCGGGAAAGTGTAAGGTGATGAAATTAGGAGAAGGGAGCAGGAGGCTGAACACAAGGTATCATTTGGGAGGGGAAATCCTGCAAGAGTCAAACAGAGAGAAAGATCTGGGGGTTGATATCACACCGAACCTGTCCCCAGAAGCCCACATCAAAAGAATATCATCAGCGGCATATGCTAGACTGGCCAACATAAGAACTGCCTTTAGAAATTTGTGTAGGAATCTTTCAGAACCCTGTATACCACTTATGTAAGACCAATCCTGGAGTATGCAGCTCCAGCCTGGAGTCCATACCTAGTTAAACACAAGACAAAGTTAGAGAAGATTCAGCGGTATGCCACCAGGCTCGTCCCGGAACTGAGAGGATTGAGCTACGAGGAAAGGCTAAAGGAGCTGAACCTCACATCCCTGGAAAACAGAAGAGTAGGGGAGACATGATAACCACCTACAAAATTCTCAGGGGAATTGACAGGGCGGACAAAGACAAACTCTTCACCACGGGTGGGACACGAACAAGGGGACACAGGTGGAAACTTAGTACCCAGATGAGCCACAGAGACGTTAGAAAGAATTTTTCAGTGTCAGAGTAGTTAATAAATGGAATGCACTAGGAAGTGATGTGGTGGAGGCAGACTCCATACACAGTTTCAAATGTAGATATGATAGAGCCCAGTAGGCTCAGGAATCTGTACACCTGTTGATTGACAGTTGAGAGGCGGGACCAAAGAGCCAAAGCTCAACCCCCGCAAGCACAATTAGGTGAGTACAATTAGGTGAGTACACACACACACACTTAGGAAGTACCTAAACAATAGGAAGCAGAGAGTTACAATGAGAGGTGAGTCCTCAGATTGGCGCGAAGTCACCAGTGGAGTCCCACAGGGCTCTGTACTTGGACCTATCCTGTTTCTGATATACGTAAATGATACACTGTTTCAAAAGTAGATATGATAGAGCCCAGTTGGCTCAGGAACCTGTACACCAGTTGATTGACTGTTGACAGGCGAGACCAAAGAGCCAGAGCTCAAAGCACAAATAGGTGAGTGCAAATAGGCGAGTACACCACACACACACACACACCCTGTTGATTGACGGTTGAGAGGCGGGACCAAAGAGCCAGAGCTCAACCCCCGCAGCACAACTAGGTGAGTACAACTAGGCGAGTACACACACACAGCGCTTGGAGGTCGTAGTACTAAGGGCCCGGGATCGATTCTCGGCCAAGACAGAAGCCATTGGGCTGAGTTTGCTTTCACCAGATGCCGCTGTTCAGCTAGCAGTTAATATGCACTTACGAGTTAGACAGTTCTCTAACAGACTCGAACTCCTGGATCCCGCCTTTCTAATACGCGGAACTCCTTTTGACTCCCTTCTAGTATATCGGGACTACATTAGCTGTCTTCGAACTTTTTGGTAGTTCTACTTCTACTAGTGACATGTAATAAACCATGAGAGTGGTACGCATAGTACTTCTGCTTCCTTGTTTAGTATCCATGAAACCATTTGGGTCAGCAGTCGTTGTCACGTCCGATTCCAGTTAACCTAACCTTACCTCACCACTTTTAATAAATTTGTCCAGTGGTATTTAGTTAAACAACCCCCCTCTCTTAGTTCAGGAACTTCTTTTTGTTCTATTGTGTGTGTGTGTGTGTGTGTGTGTGTGTGTGTGTGTGTGTGTGTGTGTGTGTGTGTGTGTGTGTGTGTGTGTGTGTGGAGGCAGACTCCATACACAGTTTCAAATGTAGATATGATAGAGCCCATGTCTCAGGAACCTGTACTCTAGTCGACTGATGGTTGAGAGGCGGAACCAACGAGCCGAAGCTCAACCTTCCCTCCCCTACCTGTAAGCACAACCAGGCGAGCACACCGCGCAGCATCCTCACCAAAGCACATTAATATGTAAACACCATTAAGAAACCTACCTCTTTTTATATGGTAGAATTTATGTAGCCAAATAGTTAATTATTCCCTAGATTTTGTTCCACCACCTTTGGTCCCGGACGACTTCTGTCGTTGTAAGTTTACAATAGTAGTTTAAGAATATTTATATTGATAGGTCTTGAGTAAACCTGCAAGAAACATTGTAAAGAAGTGAAGAAATTTGCGTCTGAAGTATTTAAATAATAATAAAAATTAAAGCGTTTTGAAATTAAATAAAAAGGAATGCATAGGATTTAACAGATTAGTGGAGTGATAATATTATTAATTTGTCGGTCCACTTGCCCTTCCAGTCCAGAGTTTGGCAAGTCCAGTGGTCAGAGTTTGTCGGCGCAGTTGTTCAAAGTTTGACGATTCCAGTGGTCCAGGATTTGGCGGTCCAGTGATCCAGGGTTATTGTGAATTAGTGAGTGGAGAGTACGACAGTCCAGCGGTTTAGAGTTAGAATCTCCAGTGTGAAAGAGAGTTAGTTTCCCTAATATACCCGCTACTCTTAAACTGTCTTAAACTCTTACTGGCTTCAAAAAGATAAATCATATGGGATTCAGCATGAGGGCTGAGTGCAGGTACAGTATGAGGAGTGAGGGAAGATGCAGTATGAGGGCTGAGGGCAAGTACAGCGAGGGGTTGAAGCTAGGTACAGTATGAGGAGTGAGGGCAGATACAGTATGAGGGCTGAGGGCAGGTGGTTCATGGCACCTGATGCAGGTACAACGAGGGTTGAGGCTTGATACAATACGAGAACTGAAGGCAAATCCAATGAGGGCCCTGTGAAGGGTGAGTGGGCGTTGTCGACGGAGTTCCCGTCAGCTGGGAGTGACCACCAGGGAGAATCAAAACACTGGCTCGGTCTGCCATGCGTCACTCACTAATTTGCATGGCCGACGGTGGTGGTAAGCTTCCCTCCCCTCCCCCCACCTCTCTTGCTACTCCGACACATCCCTTCACCCTACCACAGACACTTGTGCTATTCACATTTTTTGCCAGGTGTTGACAGCTACACACCTGCTTCCCCTTCGAACCACATGCCAAAAATTCGCCACATGTGGCTAGGCGTCTACAAGGCATTTGGCTTGTGGATGGTGGGAGCGTTCGGCTGGAGGCTGTATACTTCCTTGCCCCTTCCACACATACATAACAGACAATAACTTACAACACCTGACGATGTCAACCATCCATTAACGTCAGCAACTGCACTAAGTGTTGGCCTGTTTCAGCTTCGTTAGGTTCAAACACACGGTATCGTATGAATTTGCCAACACGTGAGAATTCTTTTTTATTCAGGAATTGATGAGTAAAGACACGATACACAGACGAGGTTTCACTATACGGGGTTCTCAGGGAATTGTGGCAACCCTGCGTGCCCCTAAGAGCTTCAGGAAGCATCCTGTCCTCACACTAGGCTGTTATAAGCAGTGGCCGTCCTCCCCAGACGCATTTATCTATTTTAACATATTGGTATTAAAAATTGATTTGTTCTCATATATAAATTATTATTATTATGCATAAAAATTCTATGTATAGTTAAGCGTAGGTTAGGTTAGGTATTTAGGTACTGTTGGCGATTATTTGAAGTACGTGGGTGAAGCATTTATAGAACTGTGGTTCGAACAGAGGACGTGAGCGAAGCACTTGTTCCGGAAGTGTTCGGATGTCATCAGTTTTGAGTCATATGCAAACCGCTCTTCATTCTTAAACAGGGGGAGGGGGGCAGGAGGGGTTTGGCAGCAGGATTAACAAGCTTGGATCTTTATATTAGAGAACGGGCTGCACGAATTGGGGTTTGCAGCGAGACCCAATGATCGGAAGCTTCGTTCACTTTGATAATTTGGTAGAAGAGGCTTCACGTCCCATGTTCCACAGCAAAAGAAACATAAAGTTCCCGTGTTTCACACCACTTGTGCCTATGAAGCACACGTTCGCGCGGAAGACGGGAAGCTTCACTACTAGCAAGTCACCGTTCAATGGTGCTCGGGAAGACTCGAAGTGGATACTGGAGAGAGCCGGCGGCTTGTCCAGTTGAACGCTTACACATAGCATATATTCACCGGGAGGTGTTCCCCAGCTTCTCGGTCAATATATGCTGAGAGTATACTGTACTTGACTATGCTTTGGACTAAAGTATACCAGGTGGTTAGTCAGCGATTATTGCGACTTGAATTATCCTCCCGGATGACCGTCACTGCACAAACTGAATCAACTATTCAGGAGTAGAGTGGACAGCGATGGTTTCCAAGATGGACGTGTATATAATGATATCAAGTTGTAAATAATGTTAAATTATGATATCAACACACGACTTGAAAATGGTCCAGGACTGACCGAAACGTCGTTTCCACATCTGATGAGTGGTCTGGTCATCATATCTTCAACCACGTTATTGTGACTCATCGTCTGCATAATGATATCAAATTATCTTCTGTGCTGCAGGAGGAAACTACGAAGATGAGAAATAAACTAAGGGGGACACCCTCTAATATCTTTATCTTTGGAGTCGCTACAGTTGCCTCTGGGGAAATTATGGGGAGGAGAAGGGCAAGAGAAAGGGAGGGGAGTTGAGGATAGAGGGAATGCATAGGGAGATGGGACGGGAAAGGTCAAGGTGAGAAATGATTGGGAAGAGATATTTTGCTTCAGAGAATGGGAAATAGGAAATTATTTTAAGGATAAGGTAGATATATGTTATAATTTGTGATATAAGTTAATATAGTCTTTAGAAACATTAGTTTATCTTAGTATCATCCCCCCCTAAGGTGTCTTCCAGTGACTTATTTTGCGAGCCATTGGTTCTCATCTGTGCAGCATAATGCAAATTGTGTGTTGATTATAGTGATGCAACAGATACAGGTGCAAGAGACCTCAACAGTAACGTGGTGTGAGCCTAAGTCTCAGTATGTGAACCTTGTGGGAAGGAAAACAGGAGCTATTTAGTTTGAGGAGCATTCAAATGGGGACTTGTTTATTTTGAGCATTGGAAAAGGAAATAAAGTTTGTTTGGAGAAAGGTAAGCTTATATCAGGAGAAAGCACCAAGCCATTACGACTGTATATGACTCGGACTTGGAAGGGATCAGGATAAGGATTTGGGGATTGAAAAGGGGGAAGAAATGGGGCCCAACCACTTCAATGGTCGGGATTGAGCGCCAACCTGCACGACGCGAGACCGTCGCTCTACCGTCCAGCCCAAGAGGTTGGGAAAGAAAGTGAAAATGCCACTAAGAGGAGAGGAAAGGAAGGATAGCTATTTATCTAGGAAAAAGGGGTTATTTAACTCAGGGAATGCGAAATAGAAACTATTTAATATAAAGGAGAGAAAATGAGATCCTTTTTGGTTCAAGTAATGGGATATAAAATGTAATTGTCGGGCACATTAACTAACTTTCTTTGTTGGTATCCCACCATTGCCACCATTGAAATAGTTTTTGGAAAATGTAGTGTAGTGATGAGTTGTCGGTTTTAGAGAATTTAGCCATATTTTTAAAGTATTTACTTTAGGGTGTAGAGTCTTCAATAGCTTCACCTCTATGGCTATTTAAGGTCATGGAGATGCTTCGAGCTTTGAGCGTTTGAGCTTTGCTCAAACTGTTCCTAGAGCACTCTATGCAGCCCGTCCTCCAAACAACGACCTAAAAGTAATTCCATCCACCCGCCAAACCCCAGCTGTTTATGAATGAAAAACGGTTTACACACGACTCACAACTGATGACGTTCGAACACTTCCGGAACAAGTGCTTCACTGACGAATTTTGTTCAAACCACAACGCTGTAAATGCTTCACCCACATACTACAAATACAAATAATGGCCAACAGAACCTAAACACCTAACCTAACCTATGCCTATATATTTGCACAATATGCTAATATATTAAAGTATTAATTTATATTTGAGAAAATTCCCATTTTGAATGAACAGCATGTAAATATGTTTGTATACGTCTGTGGAGTCGACCGCTGGATGTAGTGGACTTGAGTCCAGGGGCCAGATTCACGAAAGCAGTTACGCAAGCACTTACGAACCTGTCCATCTTTTCTCAATCTTTGGCGGCTTTGTTTCCAATTATTAAACAGTTAATGAGCTTCGAAGCACCAAGGAGGCTGTTTATAACAATAACAACAGTTGATTGGCAAGTTTTCATGCTTGTAAACTGTTTAATATATGTAACCAAAGCCATTAAAGATTGAGAAAAGATGCACACGTTCGTAAGTGCTTTCGTGAATCTGGCCCCTGGACAGGTTGAGTAGAGTTCTGATCGGGTGTTGGGTAGCGTCAAGGAACCCATAGCCTGAGGGCGGGGTGGGGACGGCCACAGCTTGACTCAGCTTGGCCCGAGGACGTGTTGGTGAAGGACCACATGTAAAGTGATTAAAAAAAAACGATGATCGGCTGCTGGATTAACGAGCATTCAGCCAAGGTTTCGAGCAAGATGATAAATAGCTTAATGTTTTGTCTTCTATTTACGGCTTTTGGTATGTAGTAGTTCCAAGAGGCGACACTCAACACCTTGCGACGCGACGCCGGCCCTCTTGCGGTTGATATTAGCATCAACCCGACTGGCGGGTCTGGCCCTTCGACATGTATACTAATAGATACTATATAGAAGTACGACGACCTGTTATGATGATGATGAAGGCAGGTGTGCCAAGAATTGAATAATAAATGTGTTTTGGGGTGGGGAGGGAGGACTTGATGTTGTTGTGTCTGGTATTCGTGTCGCAAGGGTGATGTTGTTGATCTATAGGGGCCCAGGACGGCACAAGTGACCGACATGCCAGCGCGTTCCCCTTGATGATGCTCCGAGGATTAGCTTCCCCGTATCCAAGTCTCTCGCAGAAGAAAAACCACAAAGCCTTGCGCCTACACTGGTGTGCCTTGCGGCAGACACACAGCTTCGCTATGCTTGGCGACTGCCTAGCGTCCCTCAGGCAGGTGAGTACCAGCACCCTCACTTCACACAGAGCGCCAACTGGACAACTATCTATTGACGCCCATTGGCCACAGACGATGGAAGCGTCAGGGGTCCCTGTGAACACAGATTAGGCGATCAAAGTCGCAGTCTAACGCCGCTTCCAAAACTCAAGCCTTGTCTGGAAAGCACAGCAATGTCTTCCAGTGACCTCCGGCGTAGTAAAGAGCAAGACACTCACTACCCATCGATGGCACGCCAACACCTGGCATCACAAGTCCAAGCCGGTGCCGGAAACACTGTCTTTCCGTCTAAAGATCCAAATAGAAAACGGATTTTTTTCTCAACTATCCTGTGACCCCCAGGCGACAAGTGGGTCATGCTATCAATCCGGGCCGCTGAAGAGGAATGTCTGACGAGAGTGTCGAGTCCCAGTGGTCGAGACTCGTCACGGTGTTCGGGGGTCCCTAGGCCAAGATGTTGTCAAGGAGTCCGCTTGGCGTCGTGGTGAAGCATGAGTCCGTCACAAAGGTGCGTTAGATTTATAGAGTAAATGTAAATTCTTTGTGTATTCATTCCATTTTTATGCTAAGTCTGTGGTCTGTACACTGAAATACATTCTAAATCATACCACACCACTGAAATACAGTGCCTTCTTTTTTGAGTGTGTGAGAGAGAGAGAGAGAGAGAGAGAGAGAGAGAGAGAGAGAGAGAGAGAGAGAGAGAGAGAGAGAGAGAGAGAGAGAGAGAGAGAGACCGACGTATAGACAGACACAGACTCTAAGAATCTCAGTTATAATATATTTATAACATTCCATATTTTGTGGCACTTCCCAGCATCTACTAAAAACTAATACATCAAAGACTCAGTACAAAATATAAGCTTTTTCCACAACCAATAAGTTCAATAGCAATAGTTGGGGCTGGGAAACCTCCTGGCACAATACAAAATAAAAATAATAAAAAGAACTCCAATGAGGCTCGCGACCTCTCTCCATCTCCAGCTGCTACAATTAAAATCTCGAAGCCCCGCGCCTAAGGAGCGTGGCGTAGCGTGTGTCAACAGCGGGTGCAGGGTCATAAATAGTAATTTCCTGAGTGAGGCGCCGAGAATTCCTCCTGAGAATCCGGACTCAGGAGGAGGAGGAGGAGGAGGGGGAAGATCAGAGGTAACAACACTGAAGACGCAGCAGCAGCAGGCGGGTCTGCTGCTGCCCCTCCCCCCTCCTACCCCCACAACACCAGCTCCGACTCCTCCAGGATTGATCGCGCATACATTACCAAGTGACAGGACCATCACGCACTTAATAGGTCGGGTGCTCCTTCCCTGGGCTGGCCCCCGCGCCTGCTGCTAACTCCACCACGCAACATCGTGGCTACCCACCCACCTAACCTAACCTAACCTACCCACCTAACCTAACCTAACCTAACCTAACCTACCCACCCCACCTAACCTAACCTAACCTACCCAGCCCACCTAACCTAACCTAACCTTCCTGTTTTTGTCCGCTATCCTCGTGTTCCATTGCTTCCCTTTTATGTGCTGGTCTTCATAATATTATATATATATATATATATATATATATATATATATATATATATATATATGCAAACAAGCCTGAATGGTCCCCAGGACTAGATACAACTGAAAACTCACACCCCAGAAGTGACTCGAACCCATACTCCCAGGAGCAACGCAACTGGTATGTACAGGGATGCCTTAAACCACTTGACCATCACGACCGGACAAAAGGAAACCCGACCCTTTTGTCCGGTCGTGATGGTCAAGTGGTTTAAGGCATCCCTGTACATACCAGTTGCGTTGCTCCTGGGAGTATGGGTTCGAGTCACTTCTGGGGTGTGAGTTTTCAGTTATATATATATATATATATATATATATATATATATATATATATATATATATATATATATTGAAAGCAGTCCATCTTGTAGGCATATGTTAAGGAACAAGACAGAAAGAGTTAGATCAATAAATCTAGCATGGATCTTTATTCCTGATGTCCGTCATTGCTTGAGAAGCTGAAAAATTAACTCGCTAAAATAAATTTACAGTTTCATATGGTCTGACGCTTCGCTTGTACCTGTCAGGGCACCCGCACACTTCCAGCATTAAGGCACATCTCTATGCTGGTTTCCTTAGTATAGACTGCAGTGGGAAAATCGCCAAGTCCTTTCCGAGACTGTTACATGTAGGAAAAGCTGTTTTCGTTCACTCTCCATCTCGTATGGAAAATTTAACACAGAACTTCGACCGAAGTTACCTGTTACCTAGCCTGTTAGCTTACCTAGCCCTTACCTTACCTGTTACCTAGCAGTAAATAGGTGCCTGGGTGTTAGTCAGCTGTCACGGGCTGCTTCCTGGGGGTGGAGGCCTGGTCGAGGACCGGGCCGCGGGGACACTAAAAAATCCCCGGAATCATCTCAAGATAACCTCAAGATAAGATAAGTGTTGTCGACGCCTATGTCAACCGTGTTCTCACTCACAGCTCTTGTTGGTAACAGGTTGACGAGGTTCTCAGTAGAGAGAGAGAGACTTCCAATTCTTTTGAACAATCAGTGTGGCCTAGTGGTTAAAGTACTAGACACGCCAAGGTGCATGGAGCCCTGGCTGTCTGGGTTCGAATCCTTCAGGGGTGAGGAGTTTACTGTATATATATATATATATATATATATATATATATATATATATATATATATATATATATATATATATATATATACACTGGCAGCAGATTTTCATTTAGGCATAGACAGTACATATTCTGTGTTGATTATTTTCTTATTTAGGGTTTCTATCCCTCTGACTAGTGCCATTGTATCTTGGATTAATTGGAAGAGGATTTCTCCAAATGTCATCTTTGTTCGAGGTAAACTACGCTCAACCACTTGGGCTGGACGGTACAGCGACGGTCTCCCTTCATGCAGGTCGACGTTCAATCCCCGACCGTCCAAGTGGTGGGGCACCATTCCTTTCCCCGTCCCATCCCAAGTCCTTTTCCTGACCCCTTCCCAGTACCATATAGTCATAATGACTTGGCGCTTTTCCATGATAATTCCCTTCCCTTCGAGGTAAACTAAAATAATAATTTAACTGTAGAATATTACACTAATTTTAAATTTACACAATGTATTACACTAATTATAAAGTCCTTGAAAGACTTATAGGCCTTTCTACAATAAGTTGTCGACATTAGAACAGGGCAAATAGATTGGGCAGATTGCATTTTTCAGACTGCTCTAAAGTATTAAAACTTTTCCTCAAAACCGACTACAACACAAATTTAAGAAACAAGTGAGAGTTAACGGAAGGGAATTAAAATGGATGAGAAAGAACCCGACAGAGTCACATCCAGGGACGAAAAACCGGATTGGTTCAGGGTATAGCCAGTAGCCCAAGAATTAGTTCCCAGACTCATGCTGTTCCTCATCTGAGTCAACGATCTAATCGAGAGAATCGACTCCTCTATGATGTCATTTGCAGGTGATGCAAAATGAATTAGAAGAGTTGAAACAGATGAAGGATTGTAGAATTCTGCAAGAAGATATTGACTTGCAGGGTCCATGAGCTTATGTTGCAACCAACAATATGCACACACTGGTAGCCTGGTGGATAGTGCGCAGGAATCGTAATTCTGTGGCGCGGGTTCGATTCCCGCACCAGGCAGAAACAAATGGGCAAAGTTTCTTTCAACCTGAATGCCCCTGTTACCTAGTAGTAAATAGGTACCTGGGAGTTTGTCAGCTGTCACGGGCTGCTTCCTGGGGCGTGTGTGTGTGTGTGGTGTGGAAAAAAAGTAGTTAGTAAACAATTGACTGACAGTTGAGAGGCGGGCCGAAAGAGCAAAGCTCAACCCCCGCAAACACAACTAGGTGAACACACAGACACACACACACACACACAATTAGGTGAGTACACACACACACACAATATAGTGATAGAGCCCAATAGGCTCAGGAACCTGTACAACTGTTGATTGACGGTTGAGAGGCGGGACCAAAGAACCAGAGCTCAACCCCCGCAAGCACAACTAGGCGAGTACAACTAGGTGAACACACACACACACACACACACACACACACACACACACACACACACACACACACACACACACCAGCGCTCGAAAACATAAAAGCCGCCTTTATAGGACCCAGGAGGAGTAAGAATAATTTAGAATACAACCAACGTATTTAAATATTGTGGCAGAATGTCTGGCACTTGTATAATACACTTCATAAAACAATAATAAGATTGGTAGAGTAATTTCGTCCGCCACAAGAATGGCAAACGGAGTGGATATGATCTTAAAATACACAATACTGAAATCAAATACATAATCAAAACGGACAACTACTTAAAATTTAACGTAGGTTGGAATTGACCAAATGATCAAAAAAAGAAACTGGAACTACAGAGGCGTCAGAATGACAAAAAGAAATTGAATATTAAAAGTAGGAACTGTGGGGAAGAGAAATGTAGTGGAGGAGGAGGTATGAAGGCTAACTCCACCCTACCCTGGAGTAAGAGGTAGTGGAGGCCAAGAGGTCAACTCCACCCATTGTTGGAGTGGGATATAATAGGGTACTAACTCCACACTCCAACTGGAGGAGGATGAGAAGTCAGAGGAGTACCAACTCCGCTCTGCGAATTAAGGATCAGAATTCACATCACCACGCACTAGAAAGCGAAGAGGCGGGTCCCAGGAGCTGGGCACACTCCCCAGAGAAAACACATACAGATAAATACATATTAAGCATACACACACGAAAGGTATATCGGAAGGTCCATGGGCCTTAACTTCCCCAACCTCTTTAACCTCTAAATCACAACCAAGATGCCTAACGTCACAACATATAGTGTCCAATCACTCCAGTCTGCGGGATTCTATTTATGTCTTCGGGAAGCGTGGGCCAGGGGGTGGGCCAGGGGCTGGCAGTGGGTGGGCAGGGGTTGGAAGGCGGAGGGTGGGCAGTGGGTGGGCAAACACATCAGTGAGAACGGTGGGTGGGCGGACACGACGATCAACGCGCCGGGGTAGGTGGAGGGTTATGTGTACAAGTAAATAAATAGCTGTGGAAATAACTTATATATGCAGACATCCACATAAACACACACACACACACACACACACACACACACACACACACACACACACACACACACACACACACACACACATACACACACACGCGCGCGCGCACAAGAGATTCATGTTCTTGCATCAGAGAGTGAAAAATAACTAGAAGTAAACATAGAGAGAGAGAGAGAGAGAGAGAGAGAGAGAGAGAGAGAGAGAGAGAGAGAGAGAGAGAGAGAGAGAGAGAGAGAGAGAGGAGGTAGGGGGAGCATTTATCCTGTCTGATTATTCCTGGCCTTATCCCTTCGTCATAACCAGCTCTTATATATATATATATATATATTATATATATATATATATATATATATATATATATATATTTATATATATATATATGATAACCTTGTGTTGGTCCTTGTATATAGGTCCTATAACCTTGTGTTGGTCCTATATATTTATATATATATATATATATATATATATATATATATATATATATATACATTCAGGCTTGTTCGCATTATATATATATATATATATATATATATATATATATATATATATATATATGCGAACAAGCCTGAACGGTCTCCAGGACTATATGCGAATGAAAACTCACTACATTCACATATATATATATATATATATATATATATATATATATATATATTATATATATATATAGATATATATATATAACTTATATATGCAGACATCCACATAAACACACACAAACACACACACACACACACACACACACCACACACACACACACACACACACACATATATATATATATATATATATATATATATATATATATATATATATATATATATATATATATATATATCCTCACATCCCAAAATAAAGACAGGAACCAACACAAGGACAGGCACCAACACAAGGACAGGAACCAACACAAGGAGAATTGCTGGTTCAGGATGTTGTTATCTTGATGCTGCCCCCGACAATGATAGATTCCCGTCTGTATTCCGTTTACGCTTCTGTCTGCCGCTGGAATCCTTCGAGGGTCCTGCCTCTGCAGAGTTGCTGGAGCACTGCGGCTGGAGGCTTTTGCCTTTTGTCCTGCTGAGATCCTGCTGGAACTCAACTGCTGGAATCCTCCTGGAGAAAACTTGCAATTTGGAGTTCTGTTGGAGTGTTGCCGGGGTCCTGGTTGGGGTTTCGAACCCTAGGTAGGATTCCCCCTGATGAATGATCCAATACCACAGGCTGACACCCGCTGATACAAGCATCCTTCCATCTACCTCAAGGGGTCCCCCTTCTCTTCGGTCCACTGCAGTTCCCTGGCGGTCCCTTGCGGTCTGCTGTGGCCACTTGCGGCCTCATGCGGTTCCTTGCGGTCTCCTGCGGCCACTGGATGTTTCACAGATTCTTCCTTGCGTGCCACGAGGTGCTCATTCCCCATCAAAGCCCTAATGGCTTTTGTACACCACAAACACGCACACCAGCTCACACACACACACACACACCACACACACACACACACACACACACACACACACACACAGGGGGGGGGGAGGTCGCGGACGAGTGGACAGCACTCTGTGGTCGTAGTTCTAAGGGCCCGGGTTCGATCCCAGGCAGAGGCCGAAATAAATGGGCTGAGTTTCTTTCACCCTAGTTCCCCTTGCTCATCTAGCACTAAATAGGTACCAGGAAGTAGACAGCTGTTACGAATTCCTTCCTGACAGTTGAGAAGCGGGCCGACAGAGCCAGAGCTCAACCCCCCGCAAGAACAACTAGGTGAATACAGAGCTGGTCACGTATAAAGGAACGAGACGAGGTTGTTCCCTCACTAGGTCAGGAATTGTGGGCTCTTCCCCCTCCCACCTCGCGCCCCCCTCTGGAGGGACAAGGGCCGCGCGGGGCTCCTCCTGGGCACAGGGACCCCTCCTGGGCTCAGGGACCCCTCCTGGGCTCAGGGACCCCTCCTGGGCACAGGGACCCCTCCTGGGCACAGGGACCCCTCCTGGGCTCAGGGACCCCTCCTGGGCACAGGGACCCCTCCTGGGCTCAGGGACCCCTCCTGGGCACAGGGACCCCTCCTGGGCTCAGGGACCCCTCCTGGGCTCAGGGACCCTCCTGGGCACAGGGACCCCTCCTGGCACAGGGACCCCTCCTGGGCACAGGACCCCTCCTGGGCTCAGGGACCCCTCCTGGGCACAGGGACCCCTCCTGGGCTCAGGGACCCCTCCTGGGCACAGGGACCCCTCCTGGGCACAGGGACCCCTCCTGGGCACAGGGACCCCTCCTGGGCACAGGGACCCCCCTCCTGGGCTCAGGGACCCTCCTGGGCACAGGGACCCCTCCTGGGCACAGGGACCCCTCCTGGGCACAGGGNGGAGGCAGACTCCGTACACAGTTTCAAATGTAGATATGATAGAGCCCAGTAGGTTCAGGAATCTGTACACCAGTACACCAGTTGATTGACAGTTGAGAGGCTAGATCAAAGAGCCAGAGCTCAATCCCCGCAAGCACAACTAGGTAAGTAAATCAAAGCGAGTACATCACCCACTCCACAATAAACATCACACCACAACTCCACAAACATGCCCAAGCGGTACAACATCCAGGCCTCCAGGCTCGCCTAACGCAACCTTGGGAACATTACACGCCTCTAAATATGCCACAAGTTAATCATCTCAACCCTCTAATTATAATGCTTCAACACCACATACTAAACTCAACCCCCTATTTATATTACTATTCACAAATTACATAATTCATCCCCCTATTTATGTAACACAAATTACATAATTCATCCCCCTATTTATATAACTATTCACAAATTGCATAAATCATCCCCCTATTTATAATTGTACCCCCCACTGAACGGTTATTTCAACACCTGTTTATAAATTCACTCATGATATATTTATGGTTCATAATTTATATTTGCCAGTGTGAAGATAGATCAGTGCTATGATAGATCAGTGCGAAGATTGAACAGTTTGGCGATAGATCAGCGAGAAGATAGATCAGAGTAACGATAGATCAGTGTGACGATAGATCAGTGTGAAAGGAAGGGGGAGGGGAACTATCAGGAGAGAGCGCCAAGCCATAACGACTATATAGCACTGGGAAGGGGTCAGGATAAGGATTTCGGATGATTTGGAATGAACGTGAAAATGTACATTTTAACTACAAATTAACAGGAGATGATTGGCTAATCCCTAGTAAGGACAACTGATAAACACGATCCTATCAGTATCATTATAAATTAAATTAATAGCCCCCTTAAATCATGCTTTTTCGAAATCCGCCTGCCATTAGCACTGGCGATGTTGTCAGCATTAGCAGTGGTGGAGGTGACGGCATGTGACTGTCAGCATCGCCAAGTGGCTGCCGGCAGCATCACCGGGTGACAGTCAGCATCACCAGGTGACAGCATTCCCGACTGCGTCAACCAGGCCCACACCGACAGCATTCCCAAACGTCACAGAAAACGGAGATAAGAATCAGTAACAGCGAAAATATTTTATACAATTATGATAATGTAGATTCAATAGCAAAAACAACAAGGCGTTCTCCGAGATAAACTGCATTTTATTACCTCTAAATGTCGCGGGGGATTTATTCGCAACTAGTGAGATTGTGATTAGCAATGGTAATGTGGTGGAGCTGGGACCTGACGCCAGCTCCTGAAGAAACCAACCTCAGAAGCCAGCACCAGACGCACCGTAGGCTCCCACCAGACCCACCGTAGCCACTACCAGCCCCCACTAACCCACCGACAAGCCCCCTCCTCTCTATCCCCAGACCCTCCAGCCCCTCCCCAACCACGTCCTTCATTCTTGTTTAAGGACTCTACGCGCGCCGTCGATCCTGACATCTCTGATGCCCTCAAGAAAGGCCATATTTCTTCCGCTGACGCCTGCGGGAATGGTGAGGAGGCTGGGCGGTGAGGAGATGAAGAGAAGGATGGGGATGGGGATGATGATGGGTTGAGTCAGCGAGGTGATGCTGGAGGCCGTAGGTGGAGAGCTCAAGGACAGGTATCCTGCCCTTGTAGCGATGGTCTAATGCCACTAAACTTTAGGTTAGGTGTACGTTAACATCCACTCCTCTCCGCTCTTCCTAAATCCCCGCCTCCCTTACTCCTTCTTCCTAAATCCCTTCCTTCTCCTTCTTCCTAAATCCTAGCCTCCTTCTCTTCCTCCTGCGTCGGGTTATATGTTCTAGAGTTGTTGTGTCAACGGCCATAAACACTCACAGACAAACCGGCCAAAACATTTTCCTACAATACAGCATGCATGAATGGCCCACACACACGCACGCACGCACGCACGCACGCACGCACGCACGCACACACACACACACACACACACACACACACACACACACACACAATTGGTGAGGAATTTGACCTCACCAGCGATGAGGTCAAAAGGTGTCTGCTGGAGCTGGATGTGACAAAGGCTGTTGGGCCTGACAGAATCTCACCATGGATACTAAAGGAAGGTGCAGAAGCACTAAGTGTGCCACTCTCTATGGTGTATAACAGGTCACTGGAAACAGGAGACTTACCAGAAAGTTGGAAGACAGCTAACGTGGTCCCAATATACAAAAAGGGTGACAGGCAAGAGGCACTGAATTACAGGCCAGTTTCCTTAACTTGTATACCATGCAAGGTAATGGAGAAGATCGTGAGGAAAAGGCTCGTAGAGCATCTAGAGGGAAATAACTTTGTAACGCACCACCAACATGGGTTCAGGGATGGTAAATCGTGTCTCACAGGTTTAATAGAATTTTATGACCAAGCAACAAAAATTAGGCAGGAAAGAGAAGGGTGGGCCGACTGCATTTTCCTGGATTGCCAAAAAGCCTTTGACACAGTACCGCACAAAAGGCTGTTAAAAAAGTTGGAGCAACAGGCAGGAGTAAAAGGGAAGGTGCTCCAGTGGATAGGGAGTACTTAAGCAACAGGAAACAGCGAGTAACGGTGAGGGGGGAGACATCAGAGTGGCGAGATGTCACCAGCGGAGTCCCACAGGGCTCAGTACTTGGACCCATCCTGTTTCTAATATATGTGAACGATCTTCCGGAGGGTATAGACTCATTCCTCTCAATGTTTGCTGATGATGCAAAAATTATGAGAAGAATCAAGACGGATGAAGATAGACAGAGACTACAGGATGACCTGGATAAACTGGAGGAATGGTCTAGAAAATGGCTGCTAAAGTTCAACTCGGGAAAGTGTAAGGTGATGAAATTAGGAGAAGGGAGCAGGAGGCTGAACACAAGGTATCATTTGGGAGGGGAAATCCTGCAAGAGTCAAATAGAGAGAAAGATCTGGGGGTTGATATCACACCGAACCTGTCCCCAGAAGCCCACATCAAAAGAATATCATCAGCGGCATATGCTAGACTGGCCAACATAAGAACTGCCTTTAGAAATTTGTGTAAGGAATCTTTCAGAACCCTGTATACCACTTATGTAAGACCAATCCTGGAGTATGCAGCTCCAGCCTGGAGTCCATACCTAGTTAAACACAAGACAAAGTTAGAGAAGATTCAGCGGTATGCCACCAGGCTCGTCCCGGAACTGAGAGGATTGAGCTACGAGGAAAGGCTAAAGGAGCTGAACCTCACATCCCTGGAAAACAGAAGAGTAAGGGGAGACATGATAACCACCTACAAAATTCTCAGGGGAATTGACAGGGCGGACAAAGACAAACTCTTCACCACGGGTGGGACACGAACAAGGGGACACAGGTGGAAACTTAGTACCCAGATGAGCCACAGAGACGTTAGAAAGAATTTTTCAGTGTCAGAGTAGTTATAAATGGAATGCACTAGGAAGTGATGTGGGGAGGCTGACTCCATACACAGTTTCAAGTGTAGATATGATAGAGCCCAGTAGGCTCAGGAATCTGTACACTGTTGATTGACAGTTGAGAGGCGGGACCAAAGAGCCAAAGCTCAACCCCGCAAGCACAATTAGGTGAGTACAATAGGTGAGTACCACACACAACAA
>WNGS01052365.1:6461098-6474141 GCA_020271785.1 Procambarus virginalis
CCCTTTTTCCTAGATAAATAGCTATCCTTCCTTTCCTCTCCTCTTAGTGGCATTTTCCTTTCTTTCCCAACCTCTTGGGCTGGACGGTAGAGCGACGGTCTCGCGTCGTGCAGGTTGGCGCTCAATCCCCGACCATTGAAGTGGTTGGGCCCCATTTCTTCCCCCTTTTCAATCCCCAATCTTATCCTGATCCCTTCCAAGTCCAAGTCTATACAGTCGTAATGGCTTGGTGCTTCTCTCTGATAATAAGCTTACCTTTCTCCAAACAAACTTGCTTTCCTTTTCCAATGCTCAAAATAAACAAGTCCCCATTTGAATGCTCCTCAAACTAAATAGCTCCGGTTTTTCCTTCCCACAAGGTTCACATACTGAGACTTAGGCTCACACCACGTTACTGTTGAGTCTCTTGCACCCTGTATCTGTTGCATCACTATATCAACACACAATTTGCATTATGCTGCACAGATGAGAACCATGGCTCGCAAAATAATCACTGGAAGCACCTAGGGGGGATGATACTAAGATAAACTAATGTTTCTAAAGACTATATTAACTTATATCACAATTATAACATATATCTACCTTATCCTTAAATAATTTCCTATTTCCCATTCTCTGAAGCAAAATATCTCTTCCCAATCATTTCTCACCTTGACCTTTCCCGTCCCATCTCCCTATGCATTCCCTCTATCCCCAATTCCCCTCCTTTCTCTTGCCCTTCTCCTCCCCATAATTTCCCCAGAGGCAACTGTAGCGACTCCGAAGATAAAGATATTAGAGGGTCTCCCCCTTAGTTTATTTCTCATCTTCGTAGTTTCCTCCTGCAGCACAGAAGATAATTTGATATCATTATGCAGACGATGAGTCACAATAACGTGGCTGAAGATATGATGACCAGACCACTCATCAGATGTGGAAACGACGTTTCGGTCAGTCCTGGACCATTTTCAAGTCGTGTGTTGATATCATAATTTAACATTATTTACAACTTGATATCATTATATACACGTCCATCTTGGAAACCATCGCTGTCCACTCTACTCCTGAATAGTTGATTCAGTTTGTGCAGTGACGGTCATCCGGGAGGATAATTCAAGTCGCAATAATCGCTGACTAACCACCTGGTATACTTTAGTCCAAAACATAGTCAAGTAGAGTATACTCTCAGCGTATATTGACCGAGAAGCTGGGGGACACCTCCCGGTGAATATATGCTATGTGTAAGCGTTCAACTGGACAAGCCGCCGGCTCTCTCCAGTATCCACTTCGAGTCTTCCCGAGCACCATTGAACGGTGACTTGCTAGTAGTGAAGCTTCCCGTCTTCCGCGCGAACGTGTGCTTCATAGGCACAAGTGGCGCGAAACACGGGAACTTTATGTTTCTTTTGCTGTGGAACATGGGACGTGAAGCCTCTTCTACCAAATTATCAAAGTGAACGAAGCTTCCGATCATTGGGTCTCGCTGCAAACCCCAATTCGTGCAGCCCGTTCTCTAATATAAAGATCCAAGCTTGTTAATCCTGCCGCCAAACCCCTCCTGCCCCCTCCCCTGTTTAAGAATGAAGAGCGGTTTGCATACGACTCACAACTGATGACATCCGAACACTTCCGGAACAAGTGCTTCGCTCACGTCCTCTGTTCGAACCACAATTCTATAAATGCTTCACCCATGTACTTCAAATAATCGCCAACAGTACCTAAACACCTAACCTAACCTACGCTTAACTATACATAGAATTTTTATACATAATAATAATAATTTATATATGAGAACAAATCAATTTTTAATACACAATATGTTAAAATAGATAAATGCATCTGGGGAGGACGGCCACTGCTTATAACAGCCTAGTGTGAGGACGGGATGCTTCCTGAAGCTCTTAGGGGCACGCAGGGTTGCCACAATTCCCTGAGAACCCCTTATAGTGAAACCTCGTCTGTGTATCGTGTCTTTACTCATCAATTCCTGAAAAAAAGAATTCTCACGCGTTGGCAAATTCATACGATACCGTGTGTTTGAACCTAACGAAGCTGAAACAGGCCAACACTTAGTGCAGTTGCTGACGTTAATGGATGGTTGACATCGTCAGGTGTTGTAAGTTATTGTCTGTTATGTATGTGTGGAAGGGGCAAGGAAGTATACAGCCTCCAGCCGAACGCTCCCACCATCCACAAGCCAAATGCCTTGTAGACGCCTAGCCACATGTGGCGAATTTTTGGCATGTGGTTCGAAGGGGAAGCAGGTGTGTAGCTGTCAACACCTGGCAAAAAATGTGAATAGCACAAGTGTCTGTGGTAGGGTGAAGGGATGTGTCGGAGTAGCAAGAGAGGTGGGGGGAGGGGAGAGAAGGTTACCATCACCGTCGGCCATGCAAATTAGTGAGTGACGCATGGCAGACCGAGCCAGTGTTTTGATTCTCCCTGGTGGTCACTCCCAGCTGACGGGAACTCCGTCGACAACGCCCACTCACCCTTCACAGGGCCCTCATTGGATTTGCCTTCAGTTCTCGTATTGTACCAAGCCTCAACCCTCGTTGTACCTGCATCAGGTGCCATGAACCACCTGCCCTCAGCCCTCATACTGTATCTGCCCTCACTCCTCATACTGTACCTGCACTCAGCCCTCATGCTGAATCCCATATGATTTAGCTTTTTGAAGCCAGTAAGAGTTTTAAGACAGTTTAACAGTAGCGGGTATATTAGGGAAACTAACTCTCTTTCACACTGGAGATTCTAACTCTAGACCGCTGGACTGTCGTACTCTACACTCACTAATTCACAATAACCCTGGTCACTGGACCGCCAAATCCAGAACCACTGGAATCGTCAAACTTTGAACAACTGCGCCGACAAACTCTGACCACTAAACTTGCCAAACTCTGGACTGGAAGAGCAAGTGGACCGCCAAATTAATAATATTATCACTCCACCAATCTTTTAAATCCTATGCATTCCTTTTTATTTAATTTCAAAACGATTTAATTTTGATTATTATTTAAATCATTCAGACGCAAATTTCTTCACTTCTTTACAATGTTTCTTGCAGGTTTACTCAAGACCTGTCAATATAAATATTCTTAAACTACTATTATAAACTTACAGCGACAGAAGTCGTCCGGGACCAAAGGTGGTGGAACAAAATCTAGGTAATAATTAACTATTTGGCTACATAAATTCTACCATATAAAAAGAGGTAGGTTTCTTAATGGTGTTTACATATTAATGTGCTTTGGTGAGGATGCTGCTCGGTGTGCTCGCCTGGTTGTGCTTACAGGTAGGGGAGGGAAGGTTGAGCTTCGGCTCGTTGGTTCCGCCTCTCAACCATCAGTCGACTAGAGTACAGATTCCTGAGACATGGGCTCTATCATATCTACATTTGAAACTGTGTATGGAGTCTGCCTCCACACACACACACACACACACACACACACACACACACACACACACACACACACACACACACACACACACACACACACACACACAATAGAACAAAAAGAAGTTCCTGAACTAAGAGAGGGGGCTTCTTTAACTAAATACCACTGGACAAATTTATTAAAAGTGGTGAGGTAAGGTTAGGTTAACTGGAACCGGACGTGACAACGACTGCTGACCCAAATGGTTTCATGGATACTAAACAAGGAAGCAGAAGTACTATGCGTACCACTCTCATGGTTTATTACATGTCACTAGTAGAAGTAGAACTACCAAAAAGTTCGAAGACAGCTAATGTAGTCCCGATATACAAGAAGGGAGTCAAAAAGGAGTTCCGCGTATTAGAAAGGCGGGATCCAGGAGTTCGAGTCTGTTAGAGAACTGTTTAACTCGTAAGTGCATATTAACTGCTAGCTGAACAGCAGCATCTGGTGAAAGCAAACTCAGCCCAATGGCTTCTGTCTTGGCCGAGAATCGATCCCGGGCCCTTAGTACTACGACCTCCAAGCGCTGTGTGTGTGTATGTGTGTGTACTCGCCTATTTGCACTCACCTATTTGTGCTTTGAGCTCTGGCTCTTTGGTCCCGCCTGTCAACAGTCAATCAACTGGTGTACAGGTTCCTGAGCCAACTGGGCTCTATCATATCTACTTTTGAAACAGTGTATCATTTACGTATATCAGAAACAGGATAGGTCCAAGTACAGAGCCCTGTGGGACTCCACTGGTGACTTCGCGCCAATCTGAGGACTCACCTCTCATTGTAACTCTCTGCTTCCTATTGTTTAGGTACTTCCTAAGTGTGTGTGTGTGTGTGTGTGTGTGTTGTGTGTGTGTGTGTGTGTGTGTGTGTGTGTGTGTGTGGGTGCGTGCGTGCGTGCGTGCGTGTGGGCCATTCATGCATGCTGTATTGTAGGAAAATGTTTTGGCCGGTTTGTCTGTGAGTGTTTATGGCCGTTGACACAACTCTAGAACATATAACCCGACGCAGGAGGAAGAGAAGGAGGCTAGGATTTAGGAAGAAGGAGAAGGAAGGGATTTAGGAAGAAGGAGTAAGGGAGGCGGGGATTTAGGAAGAGCGGAGAGGAGTGGATGTTAACGTACACCTAACCTAAAGTTTAGTGGCATTAGACCATCGCTACAAGGGCAGGATACCTGTCCTTGAGCCCTCCACCTACGGCCTCCAGCATCACCTCGCTGACTCAACCCATCATCATCCCCATCCCCATCCTTCTCTTCATCTCCTCACCGCCCAGCCTCCTCACCATTCCCGCAGGCGTCAGCGGAAGAAATATGGCCTTTCTTGAGGGCATCAGAGATGTCAGGATCGACGGCGCGCGTAGAGTCCTTAAACAAGAATGAAGGACGTGGTTGGGGAGGGGCTGGAGGGGCTGGGGATAGAGAGGGGGGCTTGTCGGTGGGTTAGTGGGGGCTGGTAGTGGCTACGGTGGGTCTGGTGGGAGCCTACGGTGCGTCTGGTGCTGGCTTCTGAGGTTGGTTTCTTCAGGAGCTGGCGTCAGGTCCCAGCTCCACCACATTACCATTGCTAATCACAATCTCACTAGTTGCGAATAAATCCCCCGCGACATTTAGAGGTAATAAAATGCAGTTTATCTCGGAGAACGCCTTGTTGTTTTTGCTATTGAATCTACATTATCATAATTGTATAAAATATTTTCGCTGTTACTGATTCTTATCTCCGTTTTCTGTGACGTTTGGGAATGCTGTCGGTGTGGGCCTGGTTGACGCAGTCGGGAATGCTGTCACCTGGTGATGCTGACTGTCACCCGGTGATGCTGCCGGCAGCCACTTGGCGATGCTGACAGTCACATGCCGTCACCTCCACCACTGCTAATGCTGACAACATCGCCAGTGCTAATGCCAGGCGGATTTCGAAAAAGCATGATTTAAGGGGGCTATTAATTTAATTTATAATGATACTGATAGGATCGTGCTTATCAGTTGTCCTTACTAGGGATTAGCCAATCATGTCCTGTTGTTAGGAATAGTCAATCATCTCCTGTTACTAGGAATTGGCCAGTCATCTATTGTTACTAAGAATTAGCCAATCATCTGTTGTTACTAGGAATTAGCCAATCATCTGTTGTTACTAGGATTTAGCCAATTGTCTGTTGTTACTAGGAATTAGCCAATCATCTGTTGTTACTAGGAATTAGCCAATCATCTGTTGTTACTAGGAATTAGCCTATAATCTGTTGTTGCTAGGAATTAGCCAATCATCTGTTGTTACTAGGAATTAGCCTATAATCTGTTGTTGCTAGGAATTAGCCAATCATCCGTTGTTACTAGGAATTAGCCAATCTTATGTTACTAGGAGTATTTGCTTCTAGGAGCCATTCTAGTTTTGGGGTCAGATTTCGATCACAACTTGGAAACAAAATTTTTAGTTAAAATGTACATTTTCACGTTCATTCCAAACCATCCCAAATCCTTATCCTGACCCCTTCCCAGTGATGTATAGTCGTAATGGGGTTGGCGCTCTCTCCTGATAGTTCCCCTCCCCCATCCTTTCACACTGATCTATCGTCACACTAATCTATCGTTACTCTGATCTATCTTCTCGCTGATCTATCGCCAAACTGTTCAATCTTCACACTGATCTATCATAGCACTGATCTATCTTCACACTGGCAAATATAATTATGAACCATAAATATATCATGAGTGAATTTATAAACAGGTGTTGAAATAACCGTTCAGTGGGGGGTACAATTATAAATAGGGGGATGATTTATGCAATTTGTGAATAGTTATATAAATAGGGGGATGAATTATGTAATTTGTGTTACATAAATAGGGGGATGAATTATGTAATTTGTGAATAGCTATATAAATAGGGGGTTTAGTATGTGGTGTTGAAGCATTATAATTAGAGGGTTGAGATGATTAACTTGTGGCATATTTAGAGGCGTCTAATGTTCCCAAGGTTGTGTTAGGCGAGCCTGGAGGCCTGGATGTTGTACCGCTTGGGCATGTTTGTGATGTTGTGGTGTGATGTTTATTGTGGAGTGGGGTGATGTACTCGCTTTGATTTACTTACCTAGTTGTGCTTGCGGGGATTGAGCTCTGGCTCTTTGATCTAGCCTCTCAACTGTCAATCAACTGGTGTACTGGTGTACAGATTCCTGAACCTACTGGGCTCTATCATATCTACATTTGAAACTGTGTACGGAGTCTGCCTCCACCACATCACAAGGTATACAAGGTTCTGAATGATTCCTTACACAAGTTTCTGAAGGCAGTGTTTGGCCTCCTGCTCCCTATGCCTATCTTCATCACTTTACTCTTGCTCAAGTTAAACTCTAGTAGCCATTTATTGGCTCATTCCTTCAGTCTGTCAAGGTCATCTTGTAGTCTCTTGCAGTCCCCTAGTCTTAATCCTTCTCATAATTTTAGTATCATCAGCAAACATTGAGAAGAAAGTAGTGTAGCGTGGTGTGGTGTGGTGTAACGTGGTGTGGATATTGAGAGGTCCCCACGAAACAATAGAGAACAGTTCCTATGATGCGATAGAGCAGTCTTCATGAACAAATAGAGCAGTCCCCACGTAAGACTGGAGTGATCCCAGTCACACAGTATAAAATACAGAGCAGCAACCATCACCCACCAAACCATTATCCCCCCTCCCACACACACACACCACACACACACACACACCCACACACCACACACACACACACACACACACACACACACACATGTTTGACAGTTGAGAGGCGGGAACAAAGAGCAAAGCTTAACCCCCGCACACAATAGGTGAGTACACACACACACACACACACACACAACACACACCACACACACCACACACACACCACACACACACACACACACACATCCAAAAAAAGTGGAATTACGTTCCTAGTCGTTATGACAGCTCTGGCTGGAACACGGAAGTGAAGGATCGCTTCATTAGTGGTTTTTTAACATTTCCTGACGGGAAGTTAAGACAGAAATATGTTTTATTGACCTTAAGGATTTCTTCTGAGTGTTTCAACACTTATATTGTCTCTGGGATTTTTTTTCAGTGCTTGAAATTATTAGTGGTGGAGAGCTCAACACAATGTTGAGTGGAGGGGAAGGATTTATGGGATAAAGTACTCTCTCTCTCTCTCTCTCTTCTCTCTCTCTTTCTCTCTCTCTCTCTCTCTCTCTCTCTCTCTCTCTCTCTCTCTCTCTCTCTCTCTCTTCTCTCTCTCTCTCTCGTTTCCCCTCAGCATTAAAAAGACATGGCATCAGAAAGTTTTAATTTTCTGATGTTATATGTTTGTCTCATATTTCTTGTAGCAATTAATGTGTGTATAGTTCGCGTAACACTCGCCTTATCTAAAGTGCTCTTAACTGCACACTTAAGAGACATTGCGTTATCTTAAACGTCGTGGACTCGTTAGCTTGGGTCATTATTAGTCAATTCGTTGCTGACAAGTTTTTTTTTTACCTAAATTCTAATGTGTCTTTGTTTCTCTGCATATTTTTGGTCATATTCTCCTCGTGTTTCACATGGCTAATATAAGGACCAAACTCCCCTTCTCTAGATTCAAGTATAAGGCCCTTCCCAACCACCTCTCACTTCACACTGAAAGGTATGAGGTATAAGGGTCATCCTCCACCAGACCCTGCAGGAGGACTACGGTAGGGCCAGTCGGTGTCAGGTCAGATGGTGCAGGGAGCTGGACGGGGTCAGGTCAGATGGTGCAGGGAGCCGGACGGGGATTGATCAGATGGTGCAGGGAACCAGACGGGGTCAGTCAGAAGGTGCAGAGAGCCGGACGGGGTCAGGACAGATGGTGGAGAGAGCCGGACGGGGACTGATCAGATGGTGCAGGGAGCCGGACGGGGTCAGGTCAGATGGTGCAGGGAGCCGGGCGGGGTCAGGTGGTGCAGGGAGCCGGACGGGTCAGGTGGTGCAGGGAGCCGGACGGGGTCAGGTCAGGTGGTGCCGAGAGCGCTGGCAGCGAGGGGGAAGAAGATGGCGTCTGCATGATATGTGGGGATTACCTCGCGCACCCCGACCCCTCTTACAGCCTTGCTCTGTCAACGGCGTCCCAAGCTGAGGATAATGTTTAATCCACCTCTCTCTGTTTGTATAGTTTTTGGGGTGCGTGTGTGTGTGTGTGTGTGTGTGTGTGTGTGTGTGTGTGTGTGTGTGTGTGTGTGTGTGTGTGTGTGTGTGTGTGTGTGTGTGTGTTCTCACATAGGTGTACTCACCTAGATGTGTTTGCAGGGTTGAGCTAGGCTTCTAGTCCCACCTTTCGAACGTTCTTAGATTAATTCAACGACTCGTTTCTCTCGTTTTTATCATATTTACATCAATTTATTTTGTAAAAGAATTAGCTTCATCGACTACTACGTCTAACCTATTCCACTTATTGACAGCTCTGGCAGTGAAAAAGTTCTTTCTGTCATCTCTGAGACTCCCTTTACTCTAGTTACCATCTACGACCCTTCGTTGAGCTGTTCCTAGCTTTCTACAATACTGCTTTGTCTATTTTCAATTTTCTTCAGATCTTATACGTCGTTATTATGTCCCCACACAATCTCCTCTTCTCCAGTGAGGAAAAGTCCAGTTCCCTTAGTCTTTCTTCATAGCTCAGACCCTTCAGCTCAGGAACGAGCTTCTGTCTAGTTAATTAATATTTTTGTGCGTGTATCTGTGTCAAACGTTTCCTTGTGTTTCCTGTATTACTTGAAAATTCTCCTCAGTTATTAGCTTACTAAGTTCTCTCGGCATCTTAGCTTAATAGTATCCAGTATCAAAATATACGTACAACTATTTTCATCACAGAGTGTTAAACTCTGTTTCTAATGAGAGAGAATTCAGTTAAAAAGAAAGTAATAATAATAATAATGAGGACAGAAGAATAAATCAGTGAATCTGTGTCCTGATACATTGTGGTTGCTGCTGGCAATCCCAATCTATATGGACGAAGAGGAGGTGGCCGCAGGAGAGAATCAGTAAAAGCAAGAACCCGCCTTGGACACAATATCCATGGAGATTCAGTATGGAAACAACAGTGGAGCAGAGGAGTTGCAGAATCTGTAGTGAGAATGTTCGACACCGCCTTGACCACTACCGTACAGCTTCGTGTCATCCTTTGCTGATGACACAAAAATCAGCATGAAAATTACCTCTGCTGAAGACATCGAAAAACTACAAGCAGATATTAATAAAGTTTTCGATTGGGCAGCAGAAAATAACATGATGTGTAACAGCGATAAATTCCAGGTACTCAGATATGGTAAAAATGAGCATCTTAAACATACAAAACAGATTCAAAACACAATCAAATTTGTCCATAGTAGGAAAGTAATGTGTAAAAGATTTGGGAATAATGATGTCTGACGACCTAACGTTTAGGAAGCATAACCAAGCAAATATTGCGTCAGCCAAAAAAATGATAGGATGGATTACGAGAACCTTCAAATCCAGGGATCCCATCACAATGGTTGTACTCTTCAAATCACTTGTGCTGTCCCGTCTTGTGTACTGTTCAGTACTCACGTCCCCCTTCACAGCAGGAGAGATTGCCGAAATAGAGGGAGTACAGAGAACATATACGGCATACATAGACGCAATAAAGCACCTAAATTATTGGGATCGTCTCAAAGCCCTCCAAATGTACTCGCTAGAAAGAAGACGGGAGAGATATCAAATAATATACACATGGAAAATACTGGAGGGCTAGGTCCCAAATCTGAACAGAAAAATACATACTGGAGTGAACGATATGGACAAAATGCAGAACAGAACCAGTGAAGAGCAGAGGTGCCATTGGCACAATCAGAAAACACTGTATAAACATCAGAGGTCCACGGTTGATCAACATCCTCCCAGCGACTATAAGAAATATTGCCGGAACAACCATGGACATCTTCAAGAGAAAACTAGTTTTCTCCAAGGAATGCCGGACCAACCAGGCTGTGGTGGGTATGTGGACCTGCGGGCCGCTCCAAGCAACAGCCTGGTGGACCAAAATCTCATAAGTCAAGCCTGGTCTCGGGCCGGGCTTGGGGAGTAGAAGAACTCCCAGAACCCATCAAGCAGGTACCTGAGAGAATGTGAGCATCTAAGAGTCATTAGAAATATGAGTAGAATAATAAACCCCATATTGTTTGAGTTTGCAAAACACTTTGTCATGAATAGATATTGTTCTTAAGAGATTCCCCTCATTTTGCACCAGCAAGATAACGTAAGGTTTAAGGGTCGACAATGTTAATCTTCTTGTTTTAAAAGCAGTTCACTTGAGACGGTTAAGCAAGTCCCAGTTATGTCTGGGTACAAGTGACAGGATGAACAACCCAGCGGGTTTTCTTCCTATTGGAGGGCGTTGTACATGCTGCAATGGCGGTATGTTCACTCACAGGATGAGTGGCACTGCCCATAAACTCGCCCTCGGGGCAAAATGTAATTTAAATTTAATAATATATATGAAACAAAAATAATGAAAATATTAATAATAATACTCAGCCAGAGACATTAAAATGGAGATGAAACAATAACGTCATAAGTTCAAAAGATAATTCATTAGACGTTTCATTAATAATCAAATAACACATGTCGGGAAAACGCAGAAAAGGGTGATTTATTTTCAAGATGTTTGTGGTAATAGCAATATAAAACACAGTAGAATTACATTCGTCAAAGTAGCAACAGTGCACCCAATAACTAGCAATAACTGCCTAGCTACCTTCACCTTATACACCAGAATCTCTGATATATTTCTGGGACTGTGTTGCACCTTACCAAGAGTCGGGCTCAAAGGTATTTGTAAAGTATATCGGGAGCCATGTACAGCCACGTTCCCACCTGTGAACTCCCCCTACAACCCTTTAACTCATTACACACACAAATCACAATAGCGTAATGCATCATATGAACAAATCCAGAAGGGCCGTGACGAGGGTTCGAAGTTACGTCCGAGAGGATTCCAGACGCTGCCTTAATCTTATATATATATATATATATATATATATATATATATATATATATATATATATATATATATATATATATATAGAAAATCGTAAGTAGTAATAAAGTAACAACTTTATTACTACTTACGAACCTGTACATCTTTTCTCAATCTTTGGCGGCTTTGCTTACAATTATTAAACAGTTAATGAGCTCGGAAGCACCAGGAGGCTGTTTATAACAATAACAACAGTTGATTGGGACGTTTTCACGCTTGTAAACTGTTTAATAAATGTAACCAAAACCGTCAAAGATTGACGAAAGATGTACACGTTCGTAAGTGCTTGCGTAACTACTTCGTGAATCTGGTCATTGAATCCATCCCTAAATCTGCTCCAAGGATTTTCGCAACGATATAATCACGTCAGTGTGACTGCCTTGTGTATATTATTGTGTATTAATATGAGTTTACACTTTAACTTTTTTGACTCGTGATGTCTATTGTCATTCAAGTGCAATATAGGCTGAGTGCTTTCCTCTTTCTGCTTAACTATGGCCAGTATACATATTGATTTTACAGTGTTTCATGCTACTTGTTCACTGTAAATTTGTGTTCTTTGCAACACATGAGTGTAGTTATATTGTTTGCAACACGTGAGTGAAGGGTTTGTGTTTTATGTAATGTTCTGAATCTGTATGTGTGAGTATTTCTTGCTCCGTTGTCTGTGTATACCGGTCTGTGTTTACTAATTGTCTTTACTATTTGTGTCTGTACGATCGAGCTGTTTGTTCTTGCACCTCGCATTTCTTACCTCGGTTAACTTATGTTCTAATTCCTGACCGATTTTCTTCTATCATATCTACTACATGTATTTATTTTTTTCAAACACACACACACATCAACACGTACCTAGGTTGTTGGGTCTGAATAGTTCTTGCTTCTTGAGTTGTTTGTTCTGTAGTTGTGTTGTTGCTGATGTAGTTGTGTTGTTGCTGATGTAGTTGAGTTGTGTGCTGCTGTAGTTGTGTTGTTGCTGATGTAGTTGTGTTGTTGCTGATGTAGTTGTGTTGTTGCTGATGTAGTTGTGTTGTTGCTGATGTAGTTGAGTTGTGCTGATGTAGTTTGGTTGGATGATGTAGTTGTGTTGTTGCTGATGTAGTTGTGTGTTGCTGATGTAGTTGTGTGTTGCTGATGTAGTTGTGTTGTTGCTGCTGTAGTTGTGTTGTTGCTGCTGTAGTTGTGTTGCTGCTGAGTAGTTGTGTTGTTGCTGCTGTAGTTGTGTTGTTGCTGCTGTAGTTGTGTTGCTGCTGCTGTATGTGTGTTGGTGCTGCTGTAGTTGTGTTGCTGCTGCTGTAGGTGTGTTGGTGCTGCTGTAGTTGTGTTGCTGCTACTGTAGTCGAGCTGTTGCAAGTAGTTAGTTCAGGTTCTATATTTATGTTGTGGTTAAAAAGAAAGTTTACCATTTGGAGAAATTCCTTTATACAAATCGTTAATTTTTCGTGGTTCTTCTCGACATATTTACACTCTCGATCAAAAAAAATTTCGAAAGCACTATCATTTCAGGAGGATATATATATATATATATATATATATATATATATATATATATATATATATATATATATATATATATAATATACAGGGGTACCACCTCTGGTGCAAGTGTAGGGACCCAT
>WNGS01052365.1:6500318-6511028 GCA_020271785.1 Procambarus virginalis
ACCACTTACGCTAGTTAAGTAGGTCTGTAGATAGGATATGTTTGTGGCATACCCACGTCAAAGAGGCATGATCATGACCTTGTATAGGTGAATAAGCTGTCTAAGACAAAGGTCAAAGCCTTTGTCTTAGACAGGAAGGCGGAAGGTCATGGATTTTGCATCTTTAGTCTGCATCCGTGAGACTACTTTTCAGACCCAATAGTACTAACATTCACAAGGCTTAGGCAGTTTTAACGTTTAAATAAACTACAGAAACATTCACTAAGGTAATGCGGAACTATATGACTACTACATAAATATATAATCTCTACAAAAACATGGTCTTCATCTGACAGTCAGAAAATCACTAACAATCGCATTGTTTTGTTCAGATGGTTCGTTAACAAGGCTCTCTAAGCATCCCATCCCTATGAAAGCTTCGAATCACTCAACAAACCAACCACCCAATTATTTTTTTTAATTATTATTATCTTCATTGGTATCATAGTTAAATTGATACTAATATTATCGGAATTTATGTAGAATACTTTATTGTTTAGTCTTTTTGTGATATATATTTTGTCTTCTAAACTCCTCGTCGGTTAATGCAATTGATTGCTGTTGCATAACAGCAAAATTATACATATACATATACATATATATATATATATATATATATATATATATATATATATATATATATATAATATATATATATATATATATATATATATATAGTGTGTGTTGTGTGTATGAGTAAATCACGAAAATTAACACGTGATGAAAATTCCATCATTCTTGTATTTCCATCCATTCCATTCTGAAGATGTTATTAATATACGAAAGTACTTAAGGAATCATACCCAGCTACTCACCTTGTTCAGAATCGTTGTACCGGACTCTCAACAGGATCTCCCAGACAATCTCACTCCTCTGGGAAGGGGTGAAGAAAGACTCCCGGTCCTTGATAATGAACCTGTGAGTACAAGTCCTGAACATTATACACACACCACACGCAACTGTTGATTGACAGTTGAGAGGCGGGACCAAAGAGCCAGAGCTCAACCCCAGCAAGCACAACTAGGTAAGTACACACACACATACACACATACCAATACACAGTGTGTGTGTGTGTGTGTGTGTGTGTGTGTGTGTGTGTGTGCGTGTGTGTGTGTGTGGTGTGTGTGTGTGTGTGTGTGTGTGGTGTGTGTGTGTGTGTGTGTGTGTGTAAGTCCGTAGTGTGGTTTATTGTGGGTGTAGTGTATTGGTAGTATGGTGTAACTGTATTGTAGTGGTAGTTTGGTACACTGGTAGCGTATTATAATGTATAGGTAATGTATTGTGGTAGCACTGTGGTGTACTAATAATACACTGTGGTGGTAGTGTGTACTTTTCGTGTACTGTGGTTGGGGTGTGAGTGAGTTTACAGTACCACTACATACCCACTACAAAGTGGGGTTTCCTCACAGAATAAACAATCTATATATATATATATATATATATATTAAAATATATAATATAATATATAGATTTTTATGTGACACTTTGTATTATGTAGTAGTAACTCCACCCACGATGAAAGTATATATATATAATATATATATATACTTATATACCAAGAAATACAGTTCTTAATACTTACAATGATACTCCTGACACAAGCTACGTCATACATTCAATCGATTGTATAATACATTCCACTGACTCCGCGTATTATAAATAATTAACCAGCATCGACTGCGAGAATACAGCAGCTGCCGATGTAGTCGTGCAGTCAACTCATCGTATGGATACAGTATAACATCTCGTAGCGATCAGAACAGGTTTTCTGTCAGTATTCACAGAGCACCTACGTGTGCGAAATATGGGTACCTCTTACGTATCCACTTACGAGATATGGATACCTCTTACGTGATATGGGTACCTCTTACGTGTCCACTTACGAGATATGGGCACCTCTTACGTGATACGGGTACCTCTTACGTGTCCACTTACGAGATATGGGTACCTCTTACGTGTCCACTTACGAGATATTAGTACTTCTTATCTCTATCATGGAGCCTCAGACAGTATTTACTGAACAGCTTACGAGCTCCATAGTGCTAGGTTAACACTGTTATGGACCACTTCGTAGCACTCTGTAGCGCGTAAACTATTAAGTAAATCTACGTCTATAAGAATACTTGTCTACTCGAGGGTGGAGGTCAGACGCTTGCGGGTAGGCTCATTAAACTTTGCAGGATCACTGTTGAGTTCATTGGGAGTGTCATAAGGGGGTCGGGGGCGATCCAGCGACCCTAGGAAGAGGATCACGGCCCCAATGACCCTCTTTTTCACGAAGTCTGTGGATGTGAAATGTTCAGCTCCGAGTCCATAGAGTTTAGAGTTAGTTTAAATAGTCAATTCAGATTTTGAATTCAAAACATGTTCGGATGGCAGATTTGCTCTGGGCGGAACCTTTTGGTTACATTGACGGAGGAAGGGAGCGTGCAGACAGGGAGGGAAGAGACGGGGGGAAGTGCGTGTGTGGACAGGAAGGGAGGAGATGGGGAGTGTATGCGGGATGGGGCATGGAAAGGGGTTTGTGGGAGAGTATGGGATGGTGTGGAGGGGTGAATGAGAGGGTGTGTAGGTGGGAGATGGGGGAGGGAGTGTGGTCGGGGATGGTGAGGAGTGTGGTCGGGAATGGTGAGGGAAGTGGTGGTGGGAATGGAGGGAGTGTGGTCGGGGAATGGTGAGGGAGTGTGGTCGGGAATGGGGGGGAGTGTGGTCGGGGAATGGTGAGGGAGTGTGGTCGGGGAATGGTGAGGGAGTGTTGTCGGGGAATGGTGAGAAGATGTTGAAAGTGATGAGGAACGTGTGTATTAAAGAGTGTGACAGTGATGTGGGGACACAGAACAGTTACAGCCCCACTCTTGTGCCTGGTAAGTCCACTGCGGGCTCGCCATAGCCCGTGCTACTCGGAAATTGTTTCCCAGTAGCTGAATCTTAAACAACATGTGGGGAGGCAGGGAGGGTTGCGTGTGTAGAGAGACCTGAGGGTGTGTTCACACGATGAAGGAGACCTGGGCACCGTATCTACTCGGCCTCCACCGGGTACCCATTTCCGTACCAAATAAGCCGTCACGAGCGAGAAAAGATGTACAGGTTTCGTAAATAAATACGTAAAGGGTTGATGATTCCTTGGCCTGCCTGCCAGTGTAGCGGTGGATGGACACGTCCATCCACCGTTGGACTTGTCCACCCGACATATAGTATCTAATCTAATTAGATACATTAGATAAAACATACGGTACAAATATAAATTCCAATAAAATATATATTTTTAATCCAAGCTAGAAATCAGCATATGAAGGTCTATTTCTTGTAAAATTAAAGAATGACTTTCTACCGTCATTTAGCTAAATAAAATATATGGTTTAAACCAATCTATGAACAAGATAAATACAGGATATCATTTAACATAAATATATATCACTTCAAAACTTAATTCTTACGAAAGAAACAGAACAAAATATCAATTAAAATGATGAAACAAAAAATTGTTCTCTATGTTAGCGTGACATAACTAAGAACACACTTGATAAGCGCTGTTCAGCGAGCTGTAATTTACAAAAGCTTGCACTTATAAATTAATGTTGAAGTGTGGCTATTATACACCCCACTACCTGTGTCCTGGTGGCCTCCCCACTACCTGTGCGCTCATGTTTACACAGTGACGTCACCAGGAGAAAAAAATGCATTACGTAAAGCGCCAAAGATGGCGTCCGAATAGCTTATTCCCGAACGGCGGTCACGATACACCTGAATTATTCGAACACGAATTATCCGAACATGCGTTCCAGCTCTACTGAATATGCAAACAATCATATTTCTTGATGGACACGGTTGCTATTATGAATGATATGATTTATGTACACTCGCAAACATACCAGTGCGATGGTTGATGATGGTGTGGCATACTTAATATCAAAACTCTTGATTGCATTGTTGTATTATACAGGAGATAGAGTAATAAATTATCATATATTATGTATTTACACGTGATGGGTTGGCTTATGTACAGTAGGCGGAGAAAATGTTTCAATGATGATATGTACATTGTGTGGAGGGTGAGATATGCGGATAGTGTATTGTGTGTGAAAGTGTTAGAGGAGTTTGCGTGCGAGAGAGTTAGAGAGAGAGATAGAGATACAAGGAGAGACAGAGAAAGACAGAGAGAGAGAGAGAGAGAGAGAGAGAGAGAGAGAGAGAGAGAGAGAGAGAGAGAGAGAGAGAGAGAGAGAGAGAGGGCGAACAGTAAGTTTATCGAAAATGTGAATTGAAGCAGAAAAGTACATAGGAGCGTGAAAGTTATGAAATCTGAGTACAGTTCCTTCCCCGGCATAATGCATTATGGGAGAAAGTCTATAGTGATCGCCGTAGATGACGTACATAGAGAGGATGGAACGAGGGAATGAGAAAACTGTGGGAAAAGGAAGAAGAAAATAAAATAAAGATAAAACGAGACAAATAGTGAAAATGAACCCTTTGAGACAGCATTATAATTACACCCATTAAAAATCAAAGTCACTCAGCACAAATTCCTGAAGATTCAAGTGAGCTCTTGTCTAGTGATATCATGGACGTAACATCAAGGCCATGGACGTATTTTTCGGCTGAGAAATGTATGCATACAGGCGTTGACCAGACCACACACTAGAAGGTGAAGGGACGACGACGTTTCGGTCCGTCCTGGACCATTCTCAAGTCGATACATTCTCATGTATCGACTTGAGAATGGTCCAGGACGGACCGAAACGTCGTCGTCCCTTCACGTTCTAGTGTGTGGTCTGGTCAACATACTTCGCCACGTTATTGTACTCATCGCCTGCATATGCATAAAGGCCTTTAAAAGGGCTCTAGGTGTGGGTAAGGCATTTGAGAAAAGGCAAGAGGTGTGAGTAAGGAATCTGAGAGAAGCAAGAGGTGTGTGGGTTGGGCATGTGAGAGACACCAGGTGTGGGAATGGTATGCTGAATGCGACAGATGTGGACATGATATATATAGGAGGCGCCAGGTGTAAGTAGGCAGTATGGATGTGAGAACTTTAGCAAACATGTATACTTGCCAATCGGGCTCTCTCCCTGTCCGACCTCTGTGTTAAATAACAGAAGAACACAATGAAATATATAAATAATCATCAATTGTTATTCTTTTCCACTTACAAAATAGCTTAATAATTAAGGAACTTACTAACGATGGTCTTTTAAGGAACAAAGACTAATTTAAGATTGGAAATATAATCAAAATACTTACCTGGAAAAAGAAACATTTTAAATTCTTAGTGCACAGCTTTACAATCCTAATGTAACATTTCTTTCTCGTCATGACCAAACTTAGCAAAATATTTTAATATTTAAAGACAAAAAAAGTCTGTCCTTCGTCGTAATGCACAAGATTTTATGCAAAAAAAAAACTAGCTGTGTTATACCCAGCTGTCTGACAAGCAAAATACATGATTTGATAATACTGATTGATTGTACTGGAGTTAGTTATCTAGGTCATCTTGATACTCGGGGCTGAAGGTCAGGTACCACTGGAGTCTTCGTGTGGTACAAGGTCTCGACCTAGGGCCAAGATTCATCAAGCATTTACGCAATTATATACGAAGCCTGTACATCTTTCCTTAATAGTCGTGGCTTTGTTTGCATTTATTAAACAGTTGTCGACCTTCGAAACCTCACAACTCCAGGTTATCATTGTTATAAAGAATTTCGTAGTGCTTCGGAGCTCATAAATTGTTTAATTAATGTAAATAAATCAGCCATGATTGAGGAAAGATGAACAGGTTTCGTAAATGCTGCGTAAATGTTTGATGAATGCCAGCCATAGACGCTACCTTCAATAATGCGTGAAATCTCGCTGGAACATTGCTTCAAGATGTTTATAGATTCTTGACGAAGCTGAGGCTCTTAAAAATGTGATCTTCAAGCTACCTACATCCTGGCAACCTCTCCTTTCCCTTCAACATGTCATTCCTGCATGCGTCCTCACCTTGAATGTCCTCACTCTGAATGTCCTCACCCTGAATGTCCTCACCCTGCATATCTATACCTTAAACCCCATTCCCTCTCCTACCCCACAACTCTCCAAACAAGCTGATTAATCATCAGCTAATCACTTGGGCAAGTATAATAAGACGTCTAGCGGCTCTCAAGAGGTTCACCTAATCGTCTCACTATACTCATCATACTCATACGTTAGGATAACGCGTGTCCTTTATAAAACAACAACGAAAAACAAAAACACGGGGGGAAAATGACGTATTTATAGACTCCAAGTGCATCTGAACCGTACGTTTAAGAGCCTGTGTAGGTTCGTAGACTCTTTAGTGAGCTTGAAGCGTATACACTGTGACACCGGGTTGTACATATACACACACTTATACAGCTCCGATTTTTGTTTACTTCTCTAAAGGATGTTTCAAGTAGCAGAAGTGGACTTTTTTGCCCATTCTGTCAACCCAAAATATACGCTAACGTGTATTAAACATACACTCCCAAAGGTACAATTTAGAGACTAACAAAATAAGAAAAGATCATCGAGAACAATAGTTGCCCGCGCACCAGACGATAGATAATACAACTTCGACTCAATACGATACTCTATAAACATAGATTACACAACCTGTCCTCACACTTAATAACCTCGATAGGTTAGACGGGTTGGCTAGTTTCGAACGCTTCTGGTTAGGCAAAACCGCTTCAAATTTGGCGCTTATGGCGATCCCAAAAGCGCCCCCTGCACCAAAACCGTCGTCATCCCATAATGCAAGAGTAAAGGGGCGGTGATATGGAACCCTGATTTAAGCATGCAGTGTTGACACGCCATCTGTGGGGTCTGGCTAGGCAAACGCGCCATCTGTTGGGTGTGGCTAAGCAAACACGCCATCTGTGGGGGGTCTGGGTAGGCAAACACGCCATCTGTGGGGGTGTGGCTAAGAAAGGAACACCAGCTGAGGCCTCTGGCAGATACACACACCACCTGTGGGATCTGTGGCACACATAATAACGCGCGGATAAGCAATCCAATAAACGCCGTACATCACTCCGCATAATACAACTTCACGGCTTAAATCACTTAATCAATAGCAGAGGCATTTCGTTTCGTCAATTACCTAAAAAAAAATCGGCCCTTAGAGCAGCCTATCCATCAGCAAGATGGACTATTTCGAGAATTTTGAGACGAAATTTTTTCCTTTGGTTTTCTAGTAGAAAACTATCGAGTAACTGGTAAATAATTCAGTATTAGAGACCACCATTTCCCCTCTGGCTTAGTACACAGCATAATTTGATCTTCGGGTAGAGCATTTGTCAACGACTCGACGAGCAATTCAAAGGCGTTGATGGATATGTTTGGCAAATGAAGAATTCATGATAAATGGCCAAGGAATTGTTGCACGAAGGTCAGGCTTGGTGTCTCGAGAGGCTCGACCTTGTGCAACAGCAGAGCTAAAAGGTTATTTTCACGTGGTTACGAAGTTGTTATGTTGTGTGTTGTTTGCGGGATGTGTGCAACACAGCAACAACAACACTCCCCAAACAATACCAACACTCTCATGACAGTAACTCCATCCTCCAAACAATACCTACACCATTCAACCTTCACAAGCTCCTCTCTCCATATAACATCTACAATCTGCAAACACCTCCACACTCCACCCAACACCTCCACACTCCACCCAACACCTCCACTCTCCACCCAACACCTCCACTCTCCACCCAACACCTCCACACTCCACCCAACACCTCCACTCACCACCCAACACCTCCACTCTCCACCCAACACCTCCACTCTCCACCCAACACCTCCACACTCCACCCAACACCTCCACTCTCCACCCAACACCTCCACACTCCACCCAACACCTCCACTCACCACCCAACACCTCCACTCTCCACCCAACACCTCCACACTCCACCCAACACCTCCACTCACCACCCAACACCTCCACTCTCCACCCAACACCTCCACACTCCACCCAACACCTCCACTCTCCACCCAACACCTCCACACTCCACCCAACACCTCCACTCACCACCCAACACCTCCACACTCCACCCAACACCTCCACTCTCCACCCAACACCTCCACACTCCACCCAACACCTCCACACTCCACCCAACACCTCCACTCCCCTAGACAACGGCAGCAGCGGCCCTCAGAGTACAGCTCCTACATCTCGAGCAGTTCTCTACCAATCTAAATTCTTGTATACATTCAGAAAGTCGTTGGACGGATCGGTTCACCCAACCTTGCCTCTAAACTTGAGTCATTAGCCTCCCGCTGCCGAGTTGCTGAACTTTCCCAACTACTATCCCAACTTCCACGGCCGCCCCTCCCCCTGCACCCTGCGAGGGATTTACAACCCCGGATGACCAACAACCCCGCAATACTATGGCTATAGATTCTTTTAGTCACTGGGTCTGTATCGTAGACGAGAACTAAACACTTTATTGCCTTATATTCATATTTACACTCTACGCTCCTCCTGTAATATTTCTCCGTGTTCCTACAATACAGAGAGAGAGAGAGAGGAGAGAGGAGAGAGAGAGAGAGAGAGAGAGAGAGAGGAGAGAGAGAGAAGACAGAGAGGAGACAGAGAGAGAGAGAGCTATCATGGAAGGCAGTGTGTGGATCTTAGAATTATATTCTCCTAAACTTAAGTAAAGTAAATACCTTTCCAGTGGTGTTTTAATTAATTCGCAGTAAAAAAAAAATCCCGATTACATAATTGTTTAATAGCAGTGAGGAATTAAGGTTTAAATTCATTACTGAATAAATGTATACAAAAGAGCGTTAAGAAAAGGTGATACACTTACCCGAGACAATTATTCTAATGTGTTTTATGAAGTGTTATTTTTTTTCAAGCAGCAATTATTTGATGATGATTGAGGCACTTAATCATTTAATAATAATGGAATACCATTATTCCCCATGTCGAGTTAATATGTGGGCCGAATGTATGGATGCATATTATATATATATATATATATATATATATATATATATATATATATATATATATATATATTATATATATATATATATATATATTCCTTTTTTCCTTGAACAATTTTTTTATTTTTTATTGATTTTTTGTACTTTGTTACATTACCTCGATTTTTTGGTTATTTGATTTAATTATTTGTTCAGCTCGAAGCGTTTTGTTAATCATCTCTACATTAATTGTTAACCTCTCTACACTAATTGTTCACCTCTCCACCAATCATTCATCTCTCTCTCTCAATCATTCATCTCTCTCTCTCTCCACCAATCATTCATCTTCACCTAAGAGTTCGTTCGTCTTCATGCAACAATGGCACACCTTCATTCTACATCACTACGGCACATTTCCACTGAATATTTCAGGAAGGTCGACCATGTCTGGTACGAGGAGAGAATGGAGAATTCTGTTGTTATCCTTGTATATTGGCGGGTATCCATTGATATCCGTGGTTATCCATGGATATCCGCGGTTATCTACGAATATTCGCAGGTATTTATGGATATTCGCAGGTATTATGAATATCCTCGGTATATCTATGTGTATCCAAGAGTATCCATGTGTATTCGCAGATATCCGTGGATACCTGCAAATATACCCGTGGGGGTCTATCGTAAGTATCTGGGATATCCGCGGGAAGCCATGTGAATCCGTGGTATCCATTAATATCCACAGGTATCCTTATATATATATATATATATATTATATATATATATATATATATATATATATATATATATTACACAGGTATCTATGTATAACTGCAAATACCAGTGGATATTGGCTGGGATGTATGTGTATTCGAGGGTAACTATGTGTATCCGCAGAGATACATGTATATCTATGGATATTCATGTATATCCGCGAGTATCCATGGATATCCGCGGGTACACCAAAAAGGATTAGAAAAAGGTAGGTGTAGGGGAGATGGGGATGTTAGGGAGGACAGGAATGTTTAGAGGAAAGGAAAGATGTGAAGGAAGGGAAGGGAAGGGAAGGGAAGGGAAGGGAAGGGAAGGGAAGAGAAGGGAAGGGAAGAGAAGGGAAGGGAGGGAGGGTGTGTCTGGTGAAAGGGTCACCTCCGCCGGTGAATAAGTCATATGGTAATAAAGCAGCATAATGTCAAAGGTTACGTGAACTTTCCTACACACGCACACGAACGCACACACACACACAGGTTCTCGCAGCTGAGTGGACAGCGCTCAGGAGTCATAAGGGCCCCCTGGTTCGATCTCGGTTGATGGCAGAGTTTTTTCCTTCCGATGCTCTTTTCAGCGAGCAGTAAATAGGTACCTGGGAGTTAGACAGCTGCTCCGGACTGCATCCTGAGGATGTGTGTGTGTGTGTGGTGTGTGTGGATGTGTGTGTGTGGGGTGCGTGCTACAGAGAAATATATATATTTAGGATATCGTCACATGAAATGAAAATTATCCCCAGACTATCAGCTCACACAAGGACGAAACACCAAACATGAACACAAGAGGCATAACTCTCCACATTTCTTAATTATTGAATCATGAAATTATTCCCCATAGTGCTTAAATACCTTCTTAAACTCCAAATCCGTTCCTCTTCACCACACACATTAAACTGTCGCTAACCAACAGCCTCACAGACGAAGAGTCACAATAACGTGGCTGAAATTTGTTGACCAAACCACACACTAGAAAGTCACGATCGAC
>WNGS01052365.1:6512028-6546063 GCA_020271785.1 Procambarus virginalis
AAGATTAATATCCATAATTATGAGAAATCATATAAGCCAAACAAATCACAATAGCGTGATGCATCAATGAACAAATGAACAAATGTGTAATGAAGGTAGGACTAAGAGGTAGATGGCCTATTGACATAGCTCTTGTGCATGGGGAAATTGCGTAAAACCCTTGTTTGTGTCTCGGAGAGACTGCAGGATCCATTGGTAAATCAGGATGATTTCCCGGTTGCAATTCTTATCCATGTCATAGCTCAGTCGATTAAGGCAGCATCTGGGATCCTCTCGGAAGTAGGTTCGAACCCTCGTCACGGCCCTTGTGGATTTGTTTAATTCATATAAGGCTTTACTGGGGTCCTCCCCTATGGTTGAACTATTGACCCTCTTCAGGATGCAACCCCACAACAGTTGACTAATTCGCAGGTACTGTACCTATTTACTGCTATTAGAACAGAGGCATTAGGGAATAGGAAATGCTCAACCATTTCAGTCCCATCCAGAATTTGAACCTGGGATTCATGATTGTGATTTGAGAATGAACCCTAGTGTACTCCAGAGACCCTAATTCCTAGCAAGCAATAACTAAATGACACTTACCCCAAACAGGCATAGATAATTGCTTGAAATGTGTAGAGACATTAACAACATCAGTGGACACAGACACAACCAGTGTACCATGCCTGTTAGCTGCGAGTGTAATATGTGTCGAGAGCGTCTTCATGCGCTCCACTACATGCTTCAGTTGACGAAGTGGAGGCAAATACACGATGCATCAAACTGGGGCATCTCTGGCTCTTGATAAAGGTACCATTGTCTCCGAGGAATAAGCTGCACTGGAACATCATGCACCACAGTTCTTGCATGAACCGATACAGATGGCTGAATGAGAGAAAATGATTATGAATAACCAAATAATTGGTTATTAATAAATTATTTATTGATGAATAAGGACCAAATGAGGGCCTTATCACTTATATATAACTTAGTCGATAGTTGAAGTCGATAACTTCAACTTCAATTATCTCTAAAACAGGAATTTCAACTTTGAGATAGCATCAAAAATTAAGTTTCTGACAGACTCTCACCATTTTTACATATTATGTGCAACGTTCTTAGTTCTAAGGTGTCCTCATGGTTGTTCAGTCATAAAGCCAAAGCGCTTTGAGGTATAAATTTTTTGTCTAAATTTTGCACATACAGTATTTGGATGGCCATATTGATTTTTTTTTTTACAGTAAACTATACTCTCAAACAATATTTTTCAGCGAGGAACATGAACATTATATGCCATGTTGAGACCGTAATGAATAAAATAACATTTGGTGACATTTTAATATTTTTCATGCGAATTTGATACATAGTGAATTTTTTTTTATTTTATTTTTAACTTTTTTCTGTTCATGGTATGATGTTGATCCATTAGGAAAAGTTGGAGCATTTACCATGATGATATTACACACAAAAAATTTATGTATTTGAGGAAATTTTGGAACACAAGCACTGGCCCCTTAAGTGGAGAATTTTTGCCTTTGCGCGGACCTATTTTATTAAAATATATTTGGTAGCTACAATTTAATGGAAACTGGATTACTGACTTATAAGGGCGTTAGATATTTGAGATGTGCCTCACTTTGTGTGTACAAGTATTTTAAGTAAGTCTAGCTTTTAGGCAGGACTGTTTAAAGTCCCTTCATGTAGAGAACCCTCGAGAAATAACCTTAAAACATTCTAAAGAAACTCATTTTCTTTCCGTGTTGCATGTAGATTCCATGTAGGGTAGAAGCTAGCCACAAAGTTTTGGACGTGATGTAAAGATAATAATCTCAGAGGGAGACGGATATTAACATTGCTGGTAGAACGCAAAACAGTATATATATACAAAGGCAGAAGTAGAAAGCCATGTCACCACACAGTGAAGCCAGCTAAGAAGCAATCTATCACATATCGTAATTGCAGTGCATGTATAACGACAATGCCGAGGCCATGCTAGCTAGCATATGGACAGGAACAACCAGCCCATATGGACAGGGAACGATACCAATGCCACCACAAAATTGGAGAGGAATAATCTATTAAGATTGTAAATTTTTCCATTTCTTTTCAATCATAACCAAAACTCTGCATATTAATGGTTTTAAACATTGTACATGTCTTACCTATAAATCCTTAAGTGTTTATGTATCTTATGTATGTACGCTTTCTTAAATAAATTATTATTATAATTATTATTATTAATGTGAAGCACCGAAGCACAAAGGGTGAACAAAGTGCCAGAACATTGGGACAAACATGTATAAGATTAACAACCACAACAACCAAACTGCCACACAGTTCAGCTCAACCAAACCGAATCTAATCAACTGAATCTAACCAACCAAACCCAATGGTACGGTTGATAATGGTCCAATAATGGTTTGATAATTTCCCTCTTATGGTAAAATTACTACCCAATTTTTTACAGTGAAATTTTGAAAGTGATTCAGTGAGAAAATTTCTTACTTCTGTGGACTGTATAACAATGCTCTTTCAAGCCAATGCAATTTTCAAGATCTAAATAAGCTTACCAGTTCCACTTCTAATGTTAAGCAAGGTGTGTGCTTCTTTGTAAGCTTCACCTTTAGACTTCGTGCAGCTGCTTGAGTGGATTTAATAGAATTCAGTGTTTTTGAGAGGTTATCTGAAAATAAATAGAAATATCCTTAACACTGTACAGAATTCTTAGTACTGTACAGAATTGTATAAAATGCTTATAAATGTAAATAGTTATCTCTGTTATGGCTCAAAATCAGGTAACAAACTAGCCATCTATTTACAGCTATTTAAAGGATTTTTTTTTTGTACATGTAACTTTGAATTATCAACATTGTTCAGGAGCCAACCAACACAGCCCAAAAACACACTGCAGAGCCCAACAACAGAATATCCCAGGCGGAACAGAAATGGTTGACCGCATTTCCTAATGCCCCTGTCCACCTACAGGAAATAGGTACCAAGGAGGTAGTCAGCTTGTTTTGGGGGTTGCATCCAGGGAAGGGGTCAGTAATTCAACCCTGGAGAGGGCCTTGATACAAGCCTAACATGTACTATATGCATAAACTGGCTGCCTGTCCCCCAACACAATGAATTATTAACAATTATTATAATAAAGCCCACTAACATACTACAAAGCCCAACGACACACTATGAAGTCTAACATACACAGTCAAGCATAAAATTTACCCAATTTATCTGATTTACCATATGTATACATACCAAAAATGTATATGTATAAAATGTATACCACAGACCAGTGTTTCCTAAACTATTTTTTACTACAACTTAATAAAATCCAATCTTTTTCACAACTTGGCTACCCAGAGGGCTGGTACATACAGCAGTGGAATTTCGATTCAATGAACCTCAATTTGATGAATCTCTGCTTGAAACACACTTTCCATGCTAGATTTACTCGCCCAATTAGACGAACATGAAAATTGGCACACTAATGCGGGACAAGAGATGGATAATCAACCTTCCCCCTTTACAATATTACACAATCAATGTGTGTATATTATATAATAAATATATTATATAAGAAACGAAGAATTTAAGTGACATATTGAGGTTTATGTAATCGGTCTTCACTTATAATTATATAGGTTAATTTTTGCTTTACCTGATTGCAGTTCTAGATAAATCTCATTATTTTCCTGTGATACGCCTTCCATGTTAAACTCATTAAAGAAGTGCCCCTGGTCAAGCTCTGCCCAGAGACCAGGTGTGCTCCCTACAGATCCAGCTTCATTAATGATGAAGAACAAACGTTCATCAGTGATGCGAAGAACACATGATTTGGCTAATCTTGCTACTGTGCTTACAATATCTGCAAAATAGATATACTGTACATTAATACAGTAGATTGATTGTTGAATAATCTATCCGGCACTGAAACAACAAGGTCATTGATGTCATTTAATTACTGTATAAGGAAAAGCATTAAGCCAGTTTGACTATATAGAACAGGTGCTGTATACTTATTTACTGCTAGGTGAACAGATGCATCATGGTGAAAGAAACTCTGCCCATTTGTTTCCCCCTCCACCGGGAATCAAACCCGGAACATTAGGACTACGAATTCCGAATGCTGTCCACTTAGCTGTCAAGCCCCTTCAGCTAACTTTATGTAGAGTATATATAAATAATGCCTGCTGTCAGGGTCAGGAAACCTGTATTAAAGCTTATCAAGGTTCCAATAGGTCAACTACTGACCTTCCCCCTAGATGCAGCCCACAACAGTTGCCCAACTCCCTGGTACATGCTTACTGCTAGGTGATCAGGTAAAAGGAAACACTGCCCAAATGCTTCTTTCATACTGCAGGTTCAAACCCAGGATCCTCGATTATGAGTCGAGGACGTAGACCACTGTACTATACAACCCATATATCTGAAGAGCCATTTCAATCATCCAAAATGCTTTGCATATTAGTGGTTTTATATAATACTGGTACTATATATAATTTTTATATTACTAGAACCACCTTAACATGTTTTAATGTATATTGGATAAAATAAGTATTATATAGAAAGTTAAAAAATCAATAAAATAAAAGCTTATGGCACATGCAGTTTATATTTCAGATCCCAACTATATGATGTAATAAAATTAATGAAATGGTTAAGATTACCTCCTTCTAAATAACATATTCTATTGGGTAACTCACTTGCAAATTGTCGTATACAGGAGATATCAACCATCTTTCCCCTGAACTTCATGGTTGAAAAAGTTGTGGCTAGTGAACACTGAACTTGTCAGTTGATGTCGCTAGTGAACGCTGAACATGTGGATAGTTGTGGCTAGTGAACACTGAACTTGTCAGTTGATGTCGCTAGTGAACGCTGAACATGTGGATAGTTGTGGCTAGTGAACGCTGAACATGTGGATAGTTGTTGCTTGTGAATACTGAACTTATCAACAGTTGGGGCTAGCAAACACCGAAATTTGCTACACCAAGTTGTAGCTTGTGAACATTGAACTTGCAGACTCGATAATTGTGGCTAGTGAGCACTGAACTTGTCGAAAGTTGTAGATAGTGACCACTGAACTTGTCGAAAGTTGTAGATAGTGACCACTGAACTTGTCGAAAGTTGTAGATAGTGACCACTGAACTTGTCGAAAGTTGTAGATAGTGAGCACTGAACTTGTCGAAAGGTGTGGCTAGTGAACACTGAGCTTGACAACAACTGTGGCCAGCGAACATTAACTTGCCGACAATCGGAGCTTGTGTATAACTTATCGACAGCTGAGGCCAATCCCAATGTCTACTGATCTTGTCAGCTCTAAGAGAGCAAGTTTAAATGGGTTAGACAATTACACTTATACATAAGGTCTCAATATAAATACTAAACTTTCTGAAAGTGGTTTTAACATTGTGTAAGGTTTAGTTTTAAATTTTGTTTAAATAAATCATAAAAAAGAAGATTATTTCTTACGCTCGTAGTCATTGTTATTGTTTACTGACTCCAGGCATGACAGATGTACAATAATTATTCATTAACATTGTATTAAATAATAATTAGTATTGTTTATTTATTTATTTTATTGATTTATAACACAATGTTTGTTATCTTAAAGTGTACACATGTTAGAATAAGAGTACTTCCAAATAAATTTACTTTTTATAAAGTCAATTAAGAAAACTATTACTTTCTAAACAATGCTGTTTGCTGACCAACTTGTACAATTGCTGATTTTTGCCCTGTTCCCCCCCCCTTTTTTTATTCCTTTTTTTTAACACAATTTATACTTTACTCCCAATTACTATTAAGTTTTAGTCTAAGTGTTTTTCCTCAACACCTTCTTACCCAAAACGCTATGCGTATTAGTGGCTTTAGGTATTGTATGTACTAGCTCTATCTATAAATCCAACAGTATGTTTGTAACATAACGGAGGCTAACCATAGCCCGTGCTTCTTGCCCCGCTCCTGTGCCAGGTAAGTTACGGGCTCACCATAGCCCGTGCTACTTGTAACTTGTTCCGAGTAGCTGAATCTATAACAACAACAACATTGTAACATAAGAACATAAGAACAAGGTAACTGCAGAAGGCCTATTGGCCCATACGAGGCAGCTCCTATCTATAACCCCCAATCCCACTCATATACATGTCTAACCCGCGCTTGAAACAATCGAGGGATCCCACCTCCACCACGTTACGCGGTAATTGGTTCCACAACTCAACAACCCTGTTAGCGAACCAGTATTTACCAAAGTCTTTCCTAAATCTAAACTTATCCAATTTATACCCATTGTTTCATGTTCTGTCTTGTTTTGATACTTTTAATACCCTGTATTAAATGTAAGAACTCTTGTATATATATAAATAAAAAATAAACCCATGGAACAACTTACCCGCAAAACTATAAATCCTAAAACTTTATTGAATTTTAAAATCCTGCTGGAAAAAGTCATCAGGGCAAATGGAGGGGGGGATAACTGACAAGTCGACAGCTTCCTGTCCCCGCCAAGGCCACTAGAGTGATAATTAATGACCCTCAGGTAAATTCCGGTAAATGGCGAATGAACAAGCGCGGGTACGACACTAGTGGCAACTACCATACGACAGTTTGTCTACCACTCTGGTGCGTCACCTTGGCTCCGGCAGCGTGATTATCAACTCAAGTCTATAAACGAAGCATCAAAATAGTTAAACTGTGCAAGAAACAAGATTTTGAGAGCCTTAGTGTTGTAAATTTGCGTTGGAATCTGAGTTATATACTGGGTTTAGACCATGATTGAACTCCCAGTCCAAGAGGCAAGTGGTCGTCGGACGGGCAGGTTACAGGTTACTTTATATTTAGATGCCCAAATGCACTACACCAAAGAGTTTTTATGATCAACTGAACTTAATCTCTACATAACCTTCTCCACCTCAGTCCTTACAGCCAACCCCACACTCATCCCCATCATCAGAATGGCTAAAATATAATGTAACGGGTACAACAAGGCTAGTAGGCAAGTACAGCACCCTATTCTACCCAACATCACCCCATTCACTTTACCCTCACCTCATCTCATCTGCCGTCTACATCATCCCACCCAACTCATCACAATGCCACATGAATACAAGTTATTTCAAGCATAAGATGCTTTGCTAATGTATTTAAACCTACCCAATATTACCCGATCCAACAGAACCTAAGTTAACCCAGCCAAGCCTAACTTAAGCTAATACATCCTAACCTAATGATACATACAAGCAAAAGACAGCAAAAGTTACTGTCACATTTCAGCATAATACTGTTTGCAGCCATTAGAGGGAGGAGGAGGAGGTAGGCCTTGCCACCTGCTCTAGGTAAAGTATCAATAGGTAGTGCACTTTTATCAAGCCAACACAAGCAAAGATATTTTATGGCTTTCTATTTTTGCTTGCTTTTACATTCAGATCTATTGCTTCATAATTTAATATTTCAGTATTAAACTTGCCTATTTGCTGTAGAGAAACTCCAGAGTTAACTATTTATAGATTATAGCTTTATTGTAAGAGCGTTCTCAAATTGGAATTAAACTTGCAGAGTGGCTCCAATGGAACTATAGCCAGTGATTTACCAAGAGGTGTGGCACTTCTTGCTGACCTTACTACCAATCTTAAAAATGCTTCGGCCACCTTTGATGCTCTGGCTGAGAAGATCAACAATGGAGACCTGAGCACAGCTAAGGTGAGTTTGTTGCACGGGTCCTGTTGTACAGAGGTCTGTCCTCACCTCACAATCAAGGATCCCGGGTTCTCTCTCCAGGTGGAACAGAAATGGTCGAGTACATTTCTTTTCACCTGGTGCCTCTGTTCACTTGGCACTAAATAGGTACCTGGAGTTAGGCAACTGTTCTGGGTTGCATCCGAGGAATGTTGGTAGTTGACCAAGGGTGACCTTGATAAGCCTATGTACAGGCTCGTGTCCTCGACATCTGGAATTAAATCGTAGAAGGATGACCATTATTAAGGTGTGGTTAAAGTCTGTACCTTTCATGGTAATTGTTTAGTAATATCTATTTGGCCAGATAGTTGCTTAATGTCTACTACATACAATGTCTTCTACATACAAATGAGATATAAATTCTTTGTGATGTCTTAAGTCATTAAAATACCCACACAGATGGATATTTAATTTATTGCTTATGTTAATTTGATGATTATATATTTATTTGCCCATTTGATTTGACAGTTTAAGAAAATGTTTCATCTTTAAAATAATTTGTTATAATCTTTATTCTGATAACTGTTTTCTTAAAAGGCACTGCTTCACATGGGCCAGTAGGCCTTCTGCTGTTTCCTGTATTAAGTTATAATGCCTTTGTATATTTAAAGTGTCATTAAGTGCTAAACAATATTTTGTATATAATAACTTTGGTTTCAGGGTTAAGCTTATTAGAGCTCAAGAACCAGTCCTTTCTCTCATATATGGCCAATCTCGTATACCTGACCTTGCGGAAGTTAAAAGGTGCCAAGATTGAAAATGACTCGAGCATTGGTAAGAATGATTACTTTGTATAAAAGATTGAATAAATATCATGTAGCTTTTCTTTTTTTTAATTAAGAGCACCATGTTGTATAGAGTATAGGGATATCGAATAATTTTTTAGTTCGTGTTTATACTGTGTATGTATGTATATATTATCTTAAAAAATTTGAAGTTTTCACTAAGTACTATATAATTGAATTGCAACCTGTTCAATGAATATTTAACAAAATTATGAATCAAAGGCCAATTGATATTGATGTAGCTTTTTTGTATATAAATTTATATTCTGCTTTTGCTGCCTTGAAACAAATACAGTACAGTACTGTTAACTTATTAAGACATTTCATTACCAGACTTTACTAACTACGGGTCTTTAGATGTTTCATGCTTCACTTCAGTAACTTCTCAGTGAGATTAAGGCTGGTGACTGAATTTTGCCTTTGTTTCATTGTGAGTTTTGCAGGTCTCTGAATCTATGCTGGAGTCTTCAGTTTCACCCTCCCTTACTGCCATGTCATTGAAAGGAGCCTTACTCCTTTCCTTCCCTTACCTTCTCCTTTCCTAGCCTTACTCCTTTCCTTTATGCTTGGTTGGGTATCGGTATAGACTCCTCTTCTTTGGTCAAGTAGGTTGCCCATTTTGAGGAATTGGATGAGTATTTGGATTTGTTTCCCTTTCACCCTTTCTGAATGTAGGTTTCCAATCCTGATGGTATACACCTACATGTGAGGGTTATTTTATCAGCCTTCCAAGTTTGAAGTTGATGTGTCTACCTTTTCTCTTTGAGTCTAGTTTATTATGCCCTTCGAGTGCCAAACTGAACTACTTGTGCAAGAGTTTCCACTGTCGTGGTTTGTTTAGTCTCAAAGTTTGGCATTATCTAATGCTTTTCTGTTTTACGTACTTAGACTGTGCTAAAGAACGTGACCCATTTTGTCCTGAGTTATTGTTGTTGGGTGCTTCCTGGCTTCCATACCTAGTTCCTGCTTCCTCCTGGCTAGTGTGTTATGCCTTGTTGTCTTTGGGGAACCAGTAATGCCATTCTCATTTATCATTAATAATGCCTTAAAATCCAGTTTTGCAATACTTCTTCGAATGGCATTCTTAACGTTCTATATAAGCTATATTGTACTTTGGAAAAGTCAGTACAGAAGATTTTTCCCTTAGGTTTCTTGGCTGTTGAAGCCATCACAAACTCATTAACTACATTTGTAGTTAGCATGTTTCATAGATATTCTTAAATTTTGCTAATATCCAGGGATATAATGGGAATGAATACTCAGTTGCAGTAGCACTAACTAAAACTAAGCTGGGTCAGAGACTCAATCTCAATTTCAATCTTCAATCGTGTTACTTGCCTTTATTACAATGTACTGTACATGAAACTGTGCAAACCAGTTCACCGACAGGACTACCCAATGTCCATCACAAAATGCACGACGATGGACCTCTCCTCTTGCCCTTGGCCACTCCTGCAGGTGGACCTCGTGTTAACATGAGGCATGCCTGAGGTTCCAAGAGTGGTCGGCCACCTGGCTAACTAGGGCTCTCCTTCCTCCACCACTACTGGGAATATTTTATTTTAATGGGCCACAATGCCTTTCCATTGTATGTTTTCATAGCTGTATCATAAAATTTATTAGCACCTTGTTAGTAAATTTATTGTAATCTCCCTAAAAATATAAAAATTGCTCTTTCCTAAATAAAGAAGCATCTATATATCCTTAGATTTTTCTGAGAAGTCTTCTTTTTCAAGTTTCACCTGTGCCCACTCGTTCTATTGTACCTCACTTTGGAGAGGCTGTCTCTATCCGTTATATCTATTCCCACTTGGTATCTTGTATGTTGTGATCATATTGCTTTGTGCCATCTCTTCTAATGTCATTTTGATTTAATTCTCTTGGCCTCTCTTCATAGTTAATCTCTAATCCCTTGTAAATGTCTTGTGGCATGTGATGCAACCCACAATAGTTGCCTAAAATTTGGATACCTATTTATTGTTAGATGAACAGGTGTAAGAAAACATTCCCAAATATCTTGTCTTGCCCAGAAATTGATCCCAAGAGTCATTCATTTAGACTCTACTTCACTGATCCTTACAGATGGATGCAGAGATGGATAGACGGAACCTTGTGTTGTATCTCTATGCTTCAACAGAGGCACAAGTATAATATTACTATACCTATATTATACCTACTATATACCTATACCTAGTATACCTACTATACTTATATCCTTGCAATAGGTAACATAATTTAACAATCATGAAATACTTTGTGTGTTGTTGCAGATCGACTTGTGGAAGCCAGAGTGGTTCTAGAACGTATTCGTCCATTGGAAGATAAATTGAAATACCAGATTGATAAGCATGTGAAAGTAAGTGTGATTTTGCATATGATTTTCATAGTTTGAATTAACAGTTCATAGTCGAAATTAAATTGGATAATTAAATTCAGTTATTTGTTTAAATGTTGAATTAAGACAGTTTTCAAAGTTAATATACAAATTGATGGTGTAGTTAGACATGGGACTAGGCATGAAATTTACCAGTATTATTAATGTTTGGACATTGAAATAGCAGACGAGGAGTCACAATAACCTGGCTGAAATATGTTGACCAAACCACACACTAGAAAATGAAGGGACGACGACATTGCTGTCCATCCTGGACCATTCTCAAGTTGATTGTGACCGGAACGTCGTCGTCCCTTCACTTTCTAGTGTGTGGTTTGGTCAACATTGAAATAATATTGCGTGTGGATGGGAGTAATGGAGTAAAAGGAATTTGAGTATGACTGCAAGTGATATGCATGAGGATATGTATTTGAATAACTGGAGTTACAAGACATGTTGGTGGATAAATAGATGATTAAATTATTAGTACTAATGAAGATCTCACCGACCTAACAATTTTTACTAATCATATTAGTAAAGATATTAATACTGGAAATTAGACAAGTTACTGGAGCTTTATGGGAAACTAGTTAAATACTGTTTGCATTGGCTATTATAATATAATATACTTATACTGTTGTATAAGCAGTATTATTTTATGAAAGCAAAACTTGGGTTTGTAACTGTTAAATGGCAAATTTAACACAAAGGCAATTGAAATGGGCATTCACAAGAGGAAAAACTTATGTAGTAGCACTGGGAATAACATATGTGGCATAAACAAAATAGCCCAGCTAAGGACAGTAATTGCATATTTTGACAAAGTGAATGGAATAGACCTGGAAGGATATTTTGCCAATGTATGCAACAAAGGTATGATATATAGTCATATATGTAAGAAAAGGGTCCAGATTGTAAAAGTGAAATTATGTTGTATAAGGAGCTTTGTAGAAGTACATTCACAATGTATTTTTCTCATAGTTTACAATGTTTAATTGTTATATTTCAGACAGCCGCAGAAGGTGTGGTTAGTGCAGATGATCCTTCAAGACTTAAGGGAAATCTTGATAATATTGGACTCTCTTCAGATGAAGATGAGGAAGATGAAATTACGAAAGTCAAGAAAACACATGCTGATTATGAGCATAAGGCTTACAAAATCCCCAAAATTAGCCAGACACATTATGGTAAGACTTTCTATTGGTAGTATTACAGAAGTTAGGGTTACCCTCTACTGTGGACATAAAATGTATAATCACTTGAAGGTAATGTTAACGGTGACACCGCTTGGTTTACCCCTCCCAAATAATAACCAAATATTGTAAAAGTGAGGAATTTCTCCAGGCCTTGAACCTCGGTAGTTGTGTGTGTGTTGAAGTTTCCAGTTATCAGATGACTATTACTAAGACTGCTAATCACTCTAGGATTATGATGTATTTGTGATTGTCAATGAAGCCAAATGTATTAGAAAAGCATTTTGGATTCTATATACAACTTCGCTTGATTTCCAGGTCTTAGAGTAAGAAATCAAAGTGTGTGCAGAGAATGTATGTTCATTACACACAGAAATCGCAATAGCGTGATGCATCAAATGAACAAATGCACAAGGGCCGTGATGAGTATTCGAACCTATGTCCGAGATCATCCGAGACGCTGCCTTTATCGACTGAGCTACGACATGGTCAAAAGAGTTTAAGGGTTAAACTGAAGTTCTACTGAACTTACTGGATCCTGCAGCCTCTCCGAGACACAAACCAACACAACTCCCCCCATGCACTTGAACTATGTCAATAGGCCATTCTCCCTCTTCGCCCTTACTTCATTACATGATCTCTGACGTAAGTTTGAATCCTCGTCACGGCCCTTGTGCATTTGTTCATGTATGTTCATCTGTCTATTGTTGTCAGTTTCTTAGACTAGTTCACTAGAATAATAGATTACATGATCATGTGTGACCTCCTGCTGTTATATTATTAAGTGAATAGACTTACTATGGTCCCAGTGAGGGGGGTAATTGGGTGGGAAGGTTGAGTTGTCATTTCAATTACTTTTTAAGGAAATAGGTTACTGCCCCTATTTGGCTGAGAATTCAACCTTCATAATAGGGTAAGATGACATTATTTAGTTGAGTTACCAGTGATATATGAAACGTATTGACACTTTATTAAGAAATATAAAGAATGTGCATTACAAAATCTAATGTGTTATGTAATAAAAGGCCTCTTTTAGGTGGGTCTCTTCGGTGGCTTCCTGAACTAGCTGCCTCATTAGCTCAGTGAGACACAGATGGGAGTCTTCCCAGTAAGTAAATTACTGAAAAGTTGCAGATTTACTGTACGTAATGTGTGTATAATTTTTTCTAATATGTTGTAGATGGTGAAGTAAATAAAGATGAAGCAAAGGACAAAGCCAGGCGCCGAGTTCTGAACTCGAGCATGCTGCGCGATGCACTCTCGGAACACACTGAGGACCCAGAAGTAGTGTACAACAATGATATCCTCAAACAGAAGGCCATTCGAAAGCGCAGGGAACTTGAAGTGTAAGTCAATCCATGTGATTTTTTGAGACGTCAGTGTCTTGCATGTAATTTAACTTCTTAAATATAACAATTGCGTTAGTATTTTACTGCATGTAATGCTAATTATTACACTTGCAGTACTGATTGGTGACTAATGCTCATTGATATGTCTATCATAATTGTTGATACAAACATGAAATAAGCAGCAAATATTATTCTCATCGCTGTACTGTACTGTATTGTTAGTTTTCTGTCTAGAGATTGCATTAAATAAAAACAGTGTTATCGTCAGCCTATATATTCAGTATATCTAGTATCGTTTTCTTTTGTTACGAATACATTATCTTCTCTGCTTAAAATGTTGATCAATAAATATCTTGTTACTTGTCAGCTTTGAGGAAGACAACATGATCAGGAAAGTGGTGAGCCGGCGTGACAAAGCAACCATGCAGCAGGTGACAACAATAGGCACAATGGGGTCAGAGATCTTGGGTTTCAACACTATGGATGCTCTACACCGTGATTATGATCCTTCGGCTCCTGCAGCGAAAAGACAGAAGACTGGAAAATCTTCTAAGGGCAAGGGCAAAGGGAAAAGCAAATCTAAAGGCAAAAAAGGTTAGTTGGTCCTTCAAATTGCACAGATGACTAAAATTTAATTCATTAAATTTATCATCATTTATAAAAAAAATTACATTTATTATTTGCATTATCATTACTGTATGAAAGTTTTTCACTTTCATGGGAAGGGGAGGCATTTATACTATACTAAAATAGTATCTATATTATAGCATTTATACTATTCTAATATAGTATAAATGCCTTTACTCTATGAGTGGAAGATATATACTTTTCTCCTATTTATTTTGTTCCATGTAAACAAGTGGAAATAGACAAATTTGTTTGGAGAACCAAACTAACAGTTGAAATTCTTTTATCCGAGTCTTCAGTGCTCATTTTTTAGAATTACATTTGAGGTAATTTATGCGTCTAAGAAAATTGAAGTGTATTTATGAACACCTATAAGAAAGTAAACAAATAATCCAACCCACATATATGAAACGAAAGTGGCAACATTTTGGTTCGTCCTGACTGTAAGAGTCATTGCAAGAGTCAAGGCAAACATGTTTCCACATGTTTGCACCGCGTTTCAACTACGTTATTGTGACTTATTCTTTAAAGTAAACATACCCAAGCTTTTATTGGTAAGTCTCCCAAATGCCTGTATAAGCCTACCTGAAAATGTACAAAATGTTCCTAGTTTATCTCATTTAAAACTGAACTGCTGATTAAAAATTACTTAGTAAATGTCAACCTTTTTAGAAGTGCTGTAAGAAATTTTCATGCATTTAGTGTTAATATGACAACACATTTAAATATTTATTCCTCTTGTCTTTTCTTTCAGGATTCAAGAGGAGAAAACACTGATTTTGATGTAACATTGTTTATTAAGAAATATAATTTCGTTTGTATGTGAAACCTTTTGGTATTTTTATTTATACTTTATTGGACAAAAGAAGCTTGCTGCTGATATTAAAAGGAGATTTATGTAACTGCCCAATAAAGCACTTGCATGGCTTGTTTATGCGATTTGAATTAGAAGTCTTGAAGAATATCCTGATTTTCAGAATGATCGGAGATCTGGTTTTCCCTTTGAGACTCTTTTTTTTTTTTTTCCCCCGATAAAATCGTCTATGAATCTGATACGTTTAACATCACTTGTCTTGTGTCCTACATGCTCTTGTATTGGTATCTTGAGTGATATCTAAATGTGCTCGACTGTTCTGTGCCACAGACGGTGTTGCCAGGCTTGTCAAAATAGGCTCAGTGCCTTATTTTGATAATTACTTGAATAGTCAGTCTTGAATATCCTTTCATTACTGTTTGCAACTACATTAGTCTACCTCCTGCACTTTGCATTCATTTAAAATGAAAGTTCAAAGACCTAGGTATTGCCAGAATAAAAATATCCACTAAATATTTTTTTAATTTGAGTAATGCAGATGATTATAAATAGATTCGTAATTTTACAAATTTTAAATTAAATTTTACACATGTTCAAAAAATTTATCTGGTAAACATTGCTTAAAAATGAAGACATGAAAAGTTAATGTCTGGCTATTTTTGTATAGCTATATATATTTTTTTAATTAACAAACTTAGGTATACACAGCAATGTGCTGCTACCGTATTCTATATGAAAGATCACACAGTGTAGATCAAAAACTAACTATAAGTTCATCTAATATTCCCATCTCACAGGATGGTTAGTCATACATGGAATCAGGGGGAGAAATTACCTGCCTCAATTACCTGGCATTGCCCAGGCATACCTATTGCCCAAGATTTGCACCCTCTTTCAATAGTTCAAAATAAGCAGTGTATGATGAACTCCTAAAAGCAATGTTCATAAAAGTTTTAAACCTCTCCATGGAAGACGACCAAGCAGTGCTCCTCTCGGTGGTATAGGTATATGCAATGCAACATAGCATTGCCGGCATTCTTAAACTTCGAGGAGTGCTGTAAGTGATTTAGCGAAAGAGATCCTAGCAGAGTACTTAAGAGAGAGAATGGGATTTATGACCCCGAAATTCACTGAAGGAGCCAGCCAGTGGAATACTCTTGTAGGCTCTTCACCCCGACCAATTTCTTCAAAACGACAGCTGATTCACTGGATGGAGTGATTCTGTCTGGACTCCACTCCCTTATAGTGGAGAGCATTGCCTCATTAATGCTGGAGACAGTTTTTGGCAAGGACAAAGCATGCCTCCTTGCTGTGCGTGCCCCCCATGCTGGGGACTTCCTGTTAGCTGTCTTTAATTTCTCCTTGGGCACCCGCCTTGACCATCAGGCCTTAAGTATTGGTGCTGTCCTGCACCTTGCCGCCCCTGTCTCCACCGAACACCAGTGTATCTGCCGCTATGCGTCAGCAGACCAATATGGCAGCCATGGTCTCATCTGTCATAAGTCACAAGGAAAGATTGCCAGACATTAAGCAGTCAATGACATCATCATGAATAGTTTGGCTACCGCGTAGTATTCCTCACAAAGTAAACCTTAGATGTAGAGGCCTGAAAATAGTCACAGACGCCCAGATGGTGTCACCCTGCAGCCATGGAGGGATGGTAAACAGGGTGAGGGGGACTACACATGAGCACTTCATTAGCTGATACCTATTTACGGTACAGTGAAACTAAAGGTGGTTGGGCTGCCACCTTCCTGGGGACTGAAAATTACTAAGTAGAGGGACTTAGGACATTAATGTTACAGGTTCGTGCCAATAGGCTCAAGAGACTGGGCGTCATGGGTAAACATGCACTTAATTTCCTGAATTAGGTGGTAAAGGAACTCATTAGGCAAAGCAGAGACCCAAGAGTAGCAAGTTTCCTGTGCCAGCCCATATTATATATATATATATATGTATATAAATTTATATATATATATATATAATATGCATCATGGAAGCGAATAAGATGAATCCATGAATACCAAGACTCACGACCCCCATCGGACCACTCATGAAAATTCTGGGCCACCCCGCGACCATTGTGTGTGGGGGGACCACTGTCAGGTCCGGGCCACGCTGACACGTCCATAACAGCTGCGGAATAACTCAAAGCCGACGGCAGACGTGGCTTGCCATCTCCGCCGCCTCATCCCCCCCATCTTTACGGCGCTCTCCTTAAAACAGAAACACCTGCCTAAAACATCGTGCAAGGTGGCTTTTATTATATATATATATATATATATATATATATATATATATATATATATATATATATATATATATATATATAATATATATATATATAAAGCTAGCTCTAAACGCGTGTGTAAAGCAAATGGAAATGACCGCTGGCGGAGGCTAACGATATGTATGCGAGCCGCAGGAGTTAAAATTCAGCTGATTATGGAGGGATTATGTGAGGGCCAGACCTTAGCGATTGTAAGTAATGAGAGCAATTAACAATGGAAAAGAGGGTGGTCAGTGCATCGATGAACCAGCCGCCAGCGACGAAGGCTCAGTTGGTCTTGAGAACCTTCCTTGTGAACATCTTCGGCGTCTCCGGCACCCTGACGGTAAATAATCGAAATTGGATTTTTTGTTGGGCGGGAAGACTTGGAAACGCACTTTCGTGTGTCTGTGTGATTTCAAGACGCATGTAAGAACAGCCACAGTGTAGATCTATACTAAAATATGTTTTAGAACCGCACGGAAGTGTAAATTGACACAGAGGAGTGTTAATGTGTGGAGTGTATGATTGTGTATGAGAATACAAGTGTCTGAGGTCTGGCGACTGGCAGATTATAGAGGGCTGGAGCCAGTGATACACAGTGCTGCCATCTTCTATCTTGCGGCGGCTCTCTTCAACTTGCTCAATTATATAAACTCCATGGCTGCTATGGGGTCTACAGAAACCTCTCGAAAACTGATTATAATTAATGGAGTCACTGGTATTTTTTAGAGTGTATTAATTGATTTAACTAGTACAATAATGATTAGAATACCTGTACCGTTTCCTGGCTATAAGATTCTCGGAAATTTGCGGAAATTCAACATTGCTATGTACAGGCGAGCCTCTGAATAGTACTCAAAATACACCTCATAACCCTATTAAGGGTGTAGAATATTCCAAATTATAAAGTAGTGAAAACAAAAAAGAAAGATATATAAAGATTTAAATCGCGTATTGACAGAATTCCTCGATCATTAATGGTGTCCAACAAGGGATCACTGCAGTTATTGATGCTCATCTGTCTTTGAGCATCAGTAACTGATGCTGATCGTTGATGCGCCTTAATATAACGTTGAGGAGCCTCAACATGGCGTCGAGTAGCGACAAGATAGCATCAAAGAGTCTCAATATGACATCAAAAAGCCTCAGCATAACGTTAGGAGCCTCAACATGGCTTTGAGGCGCCTCAGCATAACGTTAGGAGCCTCAACATGGCTTTGAGGCGCCTCAGCATAACGTTAGGTGCCTCAACATGGCTTTGAGGCGCCTCAGCATAGCGTCTAGGAGCCTCAACATATAGCGGCGAGAAGCCTCAACATAGCGTCTAGGAGCCTCAACATATAGCGGCGAGGAGCCAANGACAGTAGACCTCAGAGGAATGAGGTCTCGCTTCATGCAGGTCGGCATTCAATTCCCAACTGTCCAGGTGATTGGGCACCATTCCTTCCCCCTGCCTCATCCCAAATCCTTATCCAGATCCCTTCCAAGTGCTATATAGTTGTAATGGTTTTGTGCTTTGTCTTGAGGATAGTGGAAGAAGAGGGGAGAAGAATAGAGATAGGTGGGAGAGGGTGGGAGAGGGTAGGAGATGAGGAGAGAGATCGGTGAATCGAGGTAAGGGATGTTAGGTGGGAAAAGAGGGTGTTATAGGATGGGGAAAGAGGGGTGATTAGAGGTGAGAAGGGAGGAAAGTGAGAGAAGGAATAGAGGAGGGGAAGAAGATAGTGGAGGGTAAGAGAATAAGAGGAGGGAAAGAGAGGAGGGAAGTGTGGAAAGAGAAGAGGGGAAGAGAGGAGGGAAGTGGAAACTGAGGAGGGGAGAGTGGAAAGAAAGAACAAGAGAAAGAAAGGAGAGAAAAAGGAGGGGAGAGAAAGGAGAGGGGAGAGAAAGGAGAGGGGAGAAAAAGAAGAGGGGAGAAAAAGGAGAGAGGAGAGAAAGGAGAGGGTAGAGAAAGGAGAGAGTAGAGAAAGGAGAGAGTAGAGAAAGAGAGAGAGTAGAGAAAGGAGAGAGTAGAGAAAGGGGAGAGGATGGAAAGAGAGCAAGAGGGGAAAAAGATGGGGGGGGGGGGATAAGAGAGAAGGGAGGGAGAGACTTGGGCACTACCAGGTACCCATCAAATTTATGTATATTACATAGAGGGCTGGCCTCGAGATGGAACTTTGTAGTACTCCACTCAAAAAACTTATCTATTCATATTCACTTCCATTTAGTACAACTCTCAGAAATTGTTACAAAGATTAATATCCATAATTATGAGAAATCATATAAGCCAAACAAATCACAATAGCGTGATGCATCAAATGAACAAATGAACAAATGTGTAATGAAGGTAGGACTAAGAGGTAGAATGGCCTATTGACATAGCTCTTGTGCATGGGGAAATTGCGTAAAACCCTTGTTTGTGTCTCGGAGAGACTGCAGGATCCATTGGTAAATCAGGATGATTTCCCGGTTGCAATTCTTATCCATGTCATAGCTCAGTCGATTAAGGCAGCATCTGGGATCCTCTCGGAAGTAGGTTCAAACCCTCGTCACGGCCCTTGTGGATTTGTTTAATTCATATAAGGCTTTACTGGGGTCCTCCCCTATGGTTGAACTATTGACCCTCTTCAGGATGCAACCCCCACAACAGTTGACTAATTCGCAGGTACTGTACCTATTTACTGCTATTAGAACAGAGGCATTAGGGAATAGGAAATGCTCAACCATTTCAGTCCCATCCAGAATTTGAACCTGGGATTCATGATTGTGATTTGAGAATGAACCCTAGTGTACTCCAGAGACCCTAATTCCTAGCAAGCAATAACTAAATGACACTTACCCCAAACAGGCATAGATAATTGCTTGAAATGTGTAGAGACATTAACAACATCAGTGGACACAGACACAACCAGTGTACCATGCCTGTTAGCTGCGAGTGTAATATGTGTCGAGAGCGTCTTCATGCGCTCCACTACATGCTTCAGTTGACGAAGTGGAGGCAAATACACTGATGCATCAAACTGGGGCATCTCTGGCTCTTGATAAAGGTACCATTGTCTCCGAGGAATAAGCTGCACTGGAACATCATGCACCACAGTTCTTGCATGAACCGATACAGATGGCTGAATGAGAGAAAATGATTATGAATAACCAAATAATTGGTTATTAATAAATTATTTATTGATGAATAAGGACCAAATGAGGGCCTTATCACTTATATATAACTTAGTCGATAGTTGAAGTCGATAACTTCAACTTCAATTATCTCTAAAACAGGAATTTCAACTTTGAGATAGCATCAAAAATTAAGTTTCTGACAGACTCTCACCATTTTTACATATTATGTGCAACGTTCTTAGTTCTAAGGTGTCCTCATGGTTGTTCAGTCATAAAGCCAAAGCGCTTTGAGGTATAAATTTTTTGTCTAAATTTTGCACATACAGTATTTGGATGGCCATATTGATTTTTTTTTTTACAGTAAACTATACTCTCAAACAATATTTTTCAGCGAGGAACATGAACATTATATGCCATGTTGAGACCGTAATGAATAAAATAACATTTGGTGACATTTTAATATTTTTCATGCGAATTTGATACATAGTGAATTTTTTTTTATTTTATTTTTAACTTTTTTCTGTTCATGGTATGATGTTGATCCATTAGGAAAAGTTGGAGCATTTACCATGATGATATTACACACAAAAAAATTTATGTATTTGAGGAAATTTTGGAACACAAGCACTGGGCCCCTTAAGTGGAGAATTTTTGCCTTTGCGCGGACCTATTTTATTAAAATATATTTGGTAGCTACAATTTAATGGAAACTGGATTACTGACTTATAAGGGCGTTAGATATTTGAGATGTGCCTCACTTTGTGTGTACAAGTATTTTAAGTAAGTCTAGCTTTTAGGCAGGACTGTTTAAAGTCCCTTCATGTAGAGAACCCTCGAGAAATAACCTTAAAACATTCTAAAGAAACTCATTTTCTTTCCGTGTTGCATGTAGATTCCATGTAGGGTAGAAGCTAGCCACAAAGTTTTGGACGTGATGTAAAGATAATAATCTCAGAGGGAGACGGATATTAACATTGCTGGTAGAACGCAAAACAGTATATATATACAAAGGCAGAAGTAGAAAGCCATGTCACCACACAGTGAAGCCAGCTAAGAAGCAATCCATCACATATCGTAATTGCAGTGCATGTATAACGACAATGCCGAGGCCATGCTAGCTAGCATATGGACAGGAACAACCAGCCCATATGGACAGGGAACGATACCAATGCCACTACAAAATTGGAGAGGAATAATCTATTAAGATTGTAAATTTTTCCATTTTTTTTCAATCATAACCAAAACTCTGCATATTAATGGTTTTAAACATTGTACATGTCTTACCTATAAATCCTTAAGTGTTTATGTATCTTATGTATGTACGCTTTCTTAAATAAATTATTATTATAATTATTATTATTAATGTGAAGCACCGAAGCACAAAGGGTGAACAAAGTGCCAGAACATTGGGACAAACATGTATAAGATTAACAACCACAACAACCAAACTGCCACACAGTTCAGCTCAACCAAACCGAATCTAATCAACTGAATCTAACCAACCAAACCCAATGGTACGGTTGATAATGGTCCAATAATGGTTTGATAATTTCCCTCTTATGGTAAAATTACTACCCAATTTTTTACAGTGAAATTTTGAAAGTGATTCAGTGAGAAATTTCTTACTTCTGTGGACTGTATAACAATGCTCTTTCAAGCCAATGCAATTTTCAAGATCTAAATAAGCTTACCAGTTCCACTTCTAATGTTAAGCAAGGTGTGTGCTTCTTTGTAAGCTTCACCTTTAGACTTCGTGCAGCTGCTTGAGTGGATTTAATAGAATTCAGTGTTTTTGAGAGGTTATCTGAAAATAAATAGAAATATCCTTAACACTGTACAGAATTCTTAGTACTGTACAGAATTGTATAAAATGCTTATAAATGTAAATAGTTATCTCTGTTATGGCTCAAAATCAGGTAACAAACTAGCCATCTATTTACAGCTATTTAAAGGATTTTTTTTTTGTACATGTAACTTTGAATTATCAACATTGTTCAGGAGCCAACCAACACAGCCCAAAAACACACTGCAGAGCCCAACAACAGAATATCCCAGGCGGAACAGAAATGGTTGACCGCATTTCCTAATGCCCCTGTCCACCTACAGTAAATAGGTACCAAGGAGTTAGTCAGCTTGTTTTGGGGGTTGCATCCAGGGAAGGGGTCAGTAATTCAACCCTGGAGAGGGCCTTGATACAAGCCTAACATGTACTATATGCATAAACTGGCTGCCTGTCCCCCAACACAATGAATTATTAACAATTATTATAATAAAGCCCACTAACATACTACAAAGCCCAACGACACACTATGAAGTCTAACATACACAGTCAAGCATAAAATTTACCCAATTTATCTGATTTACCATATGTATACATACCAAAAATGTATATGTATAAAATGTATACCACACACCAGTGTTTCCTAAACTATTTTTTACTACAACTTAATAAAATACAATCTTTTTCACAACTTGGCTACCCAGAGGGCTGGTACATACAGCAGTGGAATTTCGATTCAATGAACCTCAATTTGATGAATCTCTGCTTGAAACACACTTTCCATGCTAGATTTACTCGCCCAATTAGACGAACATGAAAATTGGCACACTAATGGGGACAAGAGATGGATAATTAACCTTCCCCTTTACAGTAATACTGTACACATTATATATATATATATATATATATATATATATATATATATATATATATATATATATATATATATAATGTATATATATATATATATATATATATATATTTTATATATATATATATATATATATATATATATATATATATATATATATATATATATATATATATATATATATATATACAGTATATATACAGGTATATATATATATATTATATATATATATTGGTCTTCACTTATAATTATATAGGTTAATTCTTTGCTTTACCTGATTGTAGTTCTAGATAAATCTCATTATTTTCCTGTGAAACGCCTTCCATGTTAAACTCATTAAAGAAGTGCCCCTGGTCAAGCTCTGCCCAGAGACCAGGTGTGCTCCCTACAGATCCAGCTTCATTAATGATGAAGAACAAACGTTCATCAGTGATGCGAAGAACACATGATTTGGCTAATCTTGCTACTGTGCTTACAATATCTGCAAAATAGATATACTGTACATTAATACAGTAGATTGATTGTTGAATAATCTATCCGGCACTGAAACAACAAGGTCATTGATGTCACTTAAATACTGTATAAGGAAAAGCATTAAGCCAGTTTGACTATATAGAACAGGTGCTGTATACTTATTTACTGCTAGGTGAGCAGGTGCATCATGGTGAAAGAAACTCTGCCCATTTGTTTCCCTCTCCACCGGGAATCAAACCCGGAACATTAGGACTACGAATTCCGAATGCTGTCCACTTAGCTGTCAGGGCCCCTTCAGCTAACTTTATGTAGAGTATATATAAATAATGCCTGCTGTCAGGGTCAGGAAACCTGTATTAAAGCTTATCGAGGTTCCAATAGGTCAACTACTGACCTTTCCCCTAGATGCAGCCCACAAAAGTTGCCCAACTCCCTGGTACATGCTTACTGCTAGGTGATCAGGTAAAAGGAAACACTGCCCAAATGCTTCTTTCATACTGCAGGTTCAAACACAGGATCCTCGATTATGAGTCGAGGATGTAGACCACTGTACTATACAACCCATATATCTGAAGAGCCATTTCAATCATCCAAAATGCTTTGCATATTAGTGGTTTATATAATACTGGTACTATATATAATTTTTATATTACTAGAACCACCTTAACATGTTTTAATGTATATTGGATAAAATAAGTATTATACAGAAAGTTAAAAAATCAATAAAATAAAAGCCTTATGGCACATGCAGTTTATATTTCAAATCCCAACTATATGATGTAATAAAATTAAAGAAATAGTTAAGATTACCTCCTTCTAAATAACAATTCTATTGGGTAACTCACTTGCAAATTGTCGTATACAGGAGATATCAACCATCTTTCCCCTGAACTTCAGGGTTGAAAAAGTTGTGGCTAGTGAACACTGAACTTGTCAGTTGATGTCGCTAGTGAACGCTGAACATGTGGATAGTTGTGGCTTGTNTATGTATGTATGTACTAGTTGTATATATGTATTTGGGAAACTTTTTCTTCAGGGTCGGTTCTTCTATCACCCGGGCGACACCGAGGCCCGCACTAATGTACTGATGAAGCTTCGTTATGACATGTGTGACCCAGCTGGCTGCCTCTTTGAGCTCTTTGTCCAACTGGCTATCATCATGGTTGGGAAGCAACTGCTCAGTAATATTCTTGAAATATTTTGGCCGTGAGTTGAACTATTTCATTTATTTTTCACTCGGTGATCAAGTACAGGCACATTAAAAAATTATGATCAAACCTAACTTAAATTAGCCTAACCCAGCAAGACCTAACTAAACTCGGCCCATCTTAATCTATCATTTAACCCAACCCAGCCCAGCCCATCATGAGTAAACATAAGCAAACCCAGCCTACCATTAATATTCAGCTATCTTTTGTTTTCCATTAAAACACTTGCTTCTATTTGTTATGTGTGCAATAAAATCTACATATTGTTTCCAATAGGATTACAATGCAATTAATAATATTATTCGACTGCTTCAGGTCAGATGAAGAAGATATAGGCCTATATATTTCGGTAAAGTCTTTATTTTTTTTAAAACTAGTCTCTCAAAATTTTGTTTTCTAATATCATGTATAATTTTAACAATAAAGAATGTTCATAGAAGTTTTCTTAGTTTCACAGGAATACATGTCTAGAAGTTAATACGTTTAGTGTATTTGTTAAATATTAAATGTTGTACGTGCAGGATAATGCGGGTGTGGTGGAACAAGCACAGAGGCCATGACAACCAGCTGAGCGAGTCCTATACGCGTTGGGAGCAAGATTACGACCTCTCACCTTACACGCGTCTCTCTCTCTTCAATGAATACCTGGAAATGGGTAAATTCATCTACTGGTTTTTCTATTCGTACTTTTTTTTTGTCAATGTTTTAGTCGGGAATCATGAATTTGAATCCCAGGCGGGACATTAATTACTATATAGATGTCACATCTGTGACAGGTAAAACATGCTTTTTTTTTAACTGTGTTTTTTCATGTGAGTTTTCATGTGTGGGAAATCTCCGAAACCTCTTTACCGATTGCTTTTAAATTTTGAAACAACGTTCCATTCGAATACACGCATGTTTTTATATACCTACTTTATTGATACTACACCTGTCACAAGTAAATCAAGCGTTTTTTCGAAAAACAGCGCCATCTGTTGCAAGAAAGAGCAACACACGCTGTAATCTCCGAAAGTTCTTCACTGATTGCTTTGAAATTTTGACACAACGTTCCATTCAAATACCCACATGTTATTATGTACCTACTATATAGATACCACACCCGTGATAGGTAAAAACTTTTTTTTTAAACAGCGCTATCTGTTGGATGTTAAAGCAACACACTGTAGTCTCTGAAAGTTCTTCACCGATTGCGTTGAAATTTTGACAACGTTCCATTCGAATACGCACATGTTTTATATACCTACTATATAGATACACACCTGTGACAGGCAAAAACATGCTTTAAAAAAAAAAAACAGCGCCATATGTTGGACGTAAAAGCAACACACACCATGTTTTTCAAGTGAGGAGAAATATCCGAAAGTTCTTCACAATTGCTTTGAAATTTTGACACACCTTTGTATTTGAGTGTTTTACCTCAATAATCTTATTTCAATTTCAATTTGTATTTGAATACGCATGTGTTTTTATATACCTACTATATAGATGTCAAATCTGTGACAGGTAAAACCATGTTTTTTTTTAACTTTTTTCATGTGAGGGAATGGTGGGGAGGACGAGGGGATGGGGAAGTGGGGAATGGTGGGGAGGACAAGGAGACGAGGGAGTAGGGGATGGTGGGGAGGATGAGGGAAAGGGGGAATGGTGGGGAGGACGAGAGTACAGGGGAGTGGGGAATGGTGATCGAGTGGGGAATGAGATCGAGGGGAATGATGGGGAGGACGAGGGAAAGGGGGAGCGTTGCTATGGCTCAGCAACGTGTGGCCAGGTACAGCTAGTTATAAATATTAGTCCAGGATTGTATCAAATGGATTCATATTTGACTGCAAAAATTGCTTCAAACTTCACTAACAGTGCAATTATAATTTGTTTAGCCTTCCATGTAAATTGTCATTTCTTTAGTTTTAAGTTTTCTTTAATTTCAATTGTTTTCCATTTAAATTGTTAATTATGGCGTAAATGGTCTCATTAAACATTAAATTGTTAAATCACTTTTGGTTATTTTGCAATGGTTTTTATTGTGATTTCCTCTGGAGAATGTTGTTGGACTATTTTCCTCGTTGTTGCATTACTTCATCCCAAGGATATTATATAGTAGTACCCCGAGTTAGTATGTACAGTTAAGTTGTGCAAACATTTTATATAACTATTTCTTACACTAACCATTATACTTGTCCTGATCTAAAGTCACACTTTGCAGTGATCCAGTATGGGTTTGTGACCATATTCGTGGCAGCGTTTCCCTTGGCACCACTGTTTGCCCTGTTGAATAATTTCATAGAGATCAGATTGGATGCCTACAAGTATCTAACTCAGTGTCGCAGGCCTCGAGCTGAGAGGGTTCAAGATATTGGCATCTGGTTTAGCATCCTCAAGGGTATCACCTACTTTTCAGTCTTTACAAATGTAAGTCTAAGCTTCCTTATAAATATCTAAAATGTACAATACTGTATTACTTTGATGTGGATTACATAAAAATCATACATAAAAAGACGTACTAGTATTTAATAATCATACATAAAAAGAAAAAGCATACATAAAAAGAAAAAACCTGGATGGGTTACCTGGCAGTGTGTGGGTCGTTCTATCAGTTCATCTATCTCTCCACCCTCCATCCATTTCCCTTTGCCTTCCACCCCCCCTCTCTCTCTCCCCCCTACCATTACCTCTGTCAATTTCCCTCATGCCCTTTCGTTTTCCCTGCCTCTATCTCTCTCTCCCTTCCTTACTCCCGTTCTCTCCCAATTGGGCAAAAAGATGCTCGAGTAACTTTAGTTTTGTTAATTGGTCAGGAAACTTTTGTGGTGGCTTTATCAACACTCTAGAGGCCGATAGACAATCATAACCCTCTTGAGGTTGATAGGCCTTAAGCCCACTGTTAGGTCAAGCTTGTTGCTGTGGAACTCACTCTGCATTTTATGATCTTGTATGCTTGTATAACTTTTTTTTCAGGCAATGGTTATTTCGTACACAAGTGACTTTATTCCTCGCTTAGTGTACATGTATGGATACTCTCCTAGGGGACGAACACTTGAAGGCTACATGGAAAATGCTCTTTCTGGTAAGTGCAAGTCTGGATGCTCCATACAAACATAATAACCAAGAGGTTTTAACTATTGCATAATATCCAGATAAAGTAATTGAATACTTGCAATGTTTCATGCTAAATTTATTATGCAAACTACAGAGCTATGTTTCATTCTGCAATTATGCTGTCGTTCTTGGAAAATTGTTGTGCCTCCTGCTTTAGTCTTTTGTTTAAAAAAAACTAATTTTATATATTATTTATATAATCTTTTAAAATTAAACTTCTATAGTCAAAGTTAAATATGAATATTTTTTAAGCAATATTTTAAACTCTGAAAATATTTTTATTTTGCAGTGTTCAACACGTCAGAGTACACAGCAGACATGGGACCTGAGAACCGGACAGGGTGGCCGCCGACCTGCCATTATAGAGCATATCGCAATGGCCCAGATGGGGAACACCCTTATGGCTTCACTTTACAGTTCTGGCATGTCTTTACTGCTCGTCTGGCCTTCATACTCATCTTTGAGGTACAGAGTTTTGTTTGGTTTACATGACCAGAGCACTAGTAAGCAAGGGAATTGGTAGGAAGTAGAATAAGGAATTCTGGAAAACTTGTGATAAGGATAGGGATACAGGGTAAAGTAAGTAATTATCAAAAAAGGTACTAAGCCAGAGAGACTGTTGCAAAGTATTTAATAGGTGCTAATCATTTAAGATGCCAATACGAGAACAGAAGGATATGAGGCGAATAATATCAAAGGTATCAGAATCGTCAAGAATGCTAACGAGAGATAACAGACCCCTAGGAACGTCAAAAAAGCAAGACGATAGAACATCTTCAAAATCAGGACAACTGATAAGGTGTAAGACTATGTGGGACAACACAGCAAGGAAAAATGGGAGCTGGACATTGATCCACTAAATGACCACGAGTCAAATGGATGTGACCAACCTAGCCAGAGCTCTCCCCCAACACCTATTACTGTGACAGGAGGAAGGCCAAGAGTAAAGGTCATTCTTAAGAGCACACAGTTTATTACCTGTAATGCCAGCCCAAGGACCCTGCCAATAGTTATAGACAGAAGCCAATAGTTGTAGACATTTGTCACTATTGTATATGAAATAAGTACTGTACTGAACATATATACTGTATTTGTCTTTTCTATATTTGCAGCATGTGGTGTTTTTGCTCACTGGGGCAGTAGCCATGGCTATTCCAGATGTGCCTGTTGAAGTTAAAAACCAGATGAAGAGAGAGAAAAAGGTAAGAAAACTATTGTTTTCGAATATAAATATCGGCAGTTAATTCAGAGGAAGCACAAACTCAGTACTGTATGGTTAAACAGCACTATTAAAGTTACAGGAACATTCCCCTTTCCCCTGAGCATGAAGGAGATGTTCCTTCATGCTCGACGAAGGGGATTTCTTCCAATTATACCAGTATATATTTGTTATGGTAGAAATTAAGCCTGTGGTCAGGTATATATAATAAATGTTGTGTGATGTTTTAGTGTAGGTGTGCTGTGTATCATTTTAGTGTTTGTGGAGTGGCATATCTCCATTGATTGTTTGACCCAGGGAGCACAAAGTAACGGTAGCACTTGCTCTCCTTGTGTCAAAATAATTCTAGTCAATTGTGAATCTACTGTATATTAATTGTGTAACATGCGAGACTAAGCTAGGCACGTTTACTCTGGTAATTGAGCTGTATTACCAGAGTATTATGTATTATGTCTTGAGCTGTAATATTATTACTATTATTGTAGCTAATGCTACAATAATACTCAAGTCTAGTTCATGAAATATTTTGAATAGATGAAAGTACAGTACTTTATTAAATACTGCCTTGGATATAGTTGCTCATTTCATGAATTGTCAAGCATATTCTGTATCACTTTGATATCTAACTTTTGCATTTCTATTTAGGTTGAAAAGGAAGCTTTGTTTGAAAATGAAAAGAGCCGATTACGTAATGAAAGGGAAGCCCGGAAACGGACTGCTACAAGTGATGATCACCTTAATGTGGATTTGGGAGAAGGACTCCAGAGTCGAAGCAACTCAAGAGCAAACACTCCTTCTCCAACTTACTTAAGAAATCATAGATCTTAGTTTAACGTACATCGTTTATTACACAACACACACTCTTAAGTTGAACGAGCTCTGTTTGAAAGAGACGTGTGTGTGTGTGTGTGTCAGGAAAATTACCCAAGAAATGTAGTTACAGGACAATTGACAATGGGTGTTGAAACAGTGTAAGCTATCTGCTCATGGTTCCCCCCATCTACCCAGTACTGTCATAAATGCTTCAAAACCGTCAGTAGTTTCAACCTCCTCCACTTTCTCATTTAACTTTTTCCAGCCGTCCACCACTCTGCAAAAGAAAACTTTCCATGTTTTTTTCCAGATCTGTTTTCTTAGTTTAAACCTACATCATGTCCTCTTGTTCTTGAAGTTGCCGTTACTATTTTGTACATTACTATGTACAAAATAGTAACATGAACAACAAAACTGACAAAGAAGAATTTTTTAAAACTGCATCTCCTTTTTTTTTTTTAATTCTTCTTTGTCAATTTTGTTGGTTCTTGTTAATATTTTGTATGATATTACATACAAAACAGTAACAGCAACTTCAAGAACAAGAGGACATACTGTAGATTCAAACTAAAGAAACAAAGCTGCTTTAAAAACATTACCACTATTTGCAATAGTAAATATTCTAGACGATTAGAAAAAGTTAAGTAAGAGGGGTGGTGGTGGTGGCCAAAACTGTCAGTAATATCAAAGCATTATACGAGAGTACTGGGAACATGGGATACCACGAGCGTAGCTCTCATCCTGTAACTACACTTGGGTAATAACTCGTGTACGTCGCTTTAAAACGTTACTCTGTTCAACTGAATTCTGTATGTGATAGAAGAATTGTTACGGCAGTAAGAAAGTTTACAAATGGACAATATTCTGGTGAAATGTGTTCACTTTATCAGAATTCACTAACCCATTCCCATCTAAACAGAAAATTAAACTAAAATACAGTTCCTTATGCACGAGTTTTAACAATCCTCAACTTTTTAACTTTGTTTATAGGATAAACTGCCTTCATGTCTACTCCTTATAATTAGCCTGCTTTCCCCCCTCTCTGTGGAAGGAATTAATTAATTAATGACTCCCACCCAATATGGTGGGAGTCATGGCAATAGATGCAAGAGGATTAGGTGAGCTGACAGGGATCTCCAAGAACACTATTAATGGACAACTGACAATGGGTGTTGAAACAGTGTAACTCATTTTCTTACTCGTGAAGTGTAGATCCATTCTACTTTATAACATATGTAATTATAATGTATAACTGGCATACACAATACTTAGGGCATGAACATTTCTAAATGTTCATTTTGTGTGAAGGGATACCCAGAATGAGTATGGCAGAAAGGATGGACCTAAAGATATTCTCAATGATGAAAAGCTTAATTGCTAGAACCTTTATTTTTGTATAAATAACATATAGTACAGTATTTGGTTTAACAATGCTGAAACTACAATCATCACTTTCTTGTAAGTGCGTGTGTGTTTGGTTTGTATGGTGTGTGATTATAGCAAGAGGTGTGCTCATGGTGTTCCATCCATTGTTTAACCTTTTGTGGACATTTTGAGTAAAACTATTTGTCTTTCAGGGTACCATTCTGTGATTTACTTTTTGTTTACTTTGTACCCACACCTAAAGAAAATGATTTTAACTTTTATTACAGAATACAATTCAGTAAAATATATACGAGTGGGAATAAAACTGAATAAATTGACTCAAAAATTAGTAACTTATTTCAGTAATACAGTACACATGATCAAACAAAACTGCATGTGCAGAAGTAAGAAAGAGTAAGAGGCAAAAATGGGGGTACAAAATAATGAGGTATAGAAGGAAGTTTCTAATCTAAAGATGAACAGAGACATGAGCAATGGAATGAGTGCTAAGTAGGACAAAATCGGGGAAAGTTTCCTGGAATAAATGAAATAATTGAAGATATTAAAAACATGCTGATGACATTTGTAGACGGACTGTACCAAATGTAAGTATGCAAGCCTAGAACAAAAAAGTACTAGATAACTATGTACAGGAAGAAATAGTGCCCTTGTACAAGAGCATGGATAGTTACAGAAGCAAGGAAAATATATTAGTTTCCTGAGAATACCAGAGAAGGTGCATGGAAGAAATATAATAGTGAAGGAATTTAACATAATGCAAGATAAGTGATATGCATGGAAGTTGCTGAAATGTGGCAAAATATGTAAGTGTTCATAATGATATAATACTTCAAAGGAATCCTAAGTTTTAAAGAAATATCACTGAAAAAAAACTGATTTTGTCTTCTCCTCCTACAGATATGAAATTAAACGAATTAATAATTCAAACATAAAAAGCACAATTTGTGGATGCTTTTACAACTAATAAATAAAGAGAAAGTAACGGAATATAATGAACACACAATTTGTAGTGGACTTGTAAAAGAATGATGGATGACAGGATTGAAATTAAATATACAAGATATTCTACAATGAAATTAAGTGAAATTAATCAACGGACATCATGAAATGGGGTCAGCAGAAGATCAGAGCATACAGAACAGATGCCATGAAAAAATGAACGGATATAAAATTGAATAGATGATTATGTAAAAAGCAGGAGCTTTTGATGTTATCACCCACTCAAGGGGCACGAGTTTCTAAGAAAAAATAAATTGACTGTATATTGGAATTGCTAGGTGTTTGACGCTGCTGGAAGAAAATACTGCAAGGTCACGTCATCGTGCAAGAGGAACATATGAATAACACGCTTCTCAACAATATCTGCAAATAAATGGATATTAAACAAAATTATTTATTCTCAGCTTAATTACAGTACTGTATGTATACGGAATTAATACAACAATGCAAAATATTAATATCATAATAAAATAAATATCGTATTACTACACAAACCTTGCACTCAAGTATTGAATATAACGAAATAATGTTCTCTGGTGACCCACAGTATTACCCTCTGAAACCGTCAGTATACTCTCAAAAATCAGATATGTTCCCTGCTCTGCTTTTCTTACACTATACTACTTGCTAATCTACCCCTATCTAACATACAGTATCTGTGCATGGGGTCCAACCACTACAAATTACCTTCAGCCCATCATCACCCAGCAAAAATCTGCTATCATAACTATTACAAACTATTGTCTTCAGACAACACACAGCCTGTCTGTTTAAATCCCTAAACATTCTATACTCTAAACATTCTCTTGTTCTATTTACACTACAAACCCTTATTCCTAGATTTGAATCCTGATTTGAAACTCTACCGTGATAGAACCCATGAGCAAGTAGAGAAATAAATATCTCCGAGTTTCCTAAAGTTGGACTAAATCTGTGCAAACACTCCATGTAAGTAAAATGACCCAGTACGGTATATAGAACTCGCTCCTTAATGAAAAAAAAATCAACCTATACTTTATTCAAAAGTAAAAGCAAAAGACCTAATTTCATCGACGTAGTTTCCCACCTTCTGCTATTAACTCTCACTGTATCTTGTGTTACCAAACCACCCAAGTAAGTACTTAGAATAGATAATACTGATGAAGTCGCAGGTCCTATCACTTTACAACTGTATTGTTATTATCTGTCTATCTATTCTTAAATTTACTGGTTAGCTTAAGGGCCTACCTAAAATGCCATGCATGTCGCGGCTTACAAGAATGTAATACTGTACTCAACCACCAATGTGCGTACTTTCACAACCTGATGTGCCTGCTCGTATATAAATATTATAAAACCACGAGAGAAGTGCATCAGGGTTTCTAAGACCCACAATGATCTTCAGGGAGACAGGGCCAGGACCGGGTTCTTTCTACAAGGTGAAAGGAGCAAGAAAAAATCTACCTTTTCTGGACTTAGTTCTCAGTGCGGTTCACATTCTGGGCGTGTCAAACTTGCTCAGATATCTCTCCCAGCTGCTTATTTCCATGCTGGCCACATTGGAGACCTGTATGGATGGCTTGAGTTTTTAGGTCTTGTGTAATAAATCACCTGTTTGAGAAATAGGTGATGGAGTTGTTGTCGTGCAAAATTTTTATCTTTCCCCAAGGCTGCATTAAGAATTGGCATTGTCAATCTTCCAGTTTTTTCTCTTCAGTGCCTGCCGAGTTTTGTTATTTTTTGTCTAGCCCACTTTCGGATTTCTTCATCATTTGAAGAGTTCTGTTTGATGGCTGTCTTTCTCTTGGCTCTGGTTTCTGGCTGTTTGGTTGGTCATGATCTTTATGTTCTTCACCAGTGTGTGATTTTTGTTCCTTTCGTCTTGGCAATAGTTTTCTTTGGCTTCAACCTACTCTCAATTGCCTTGTTAGCCTGAATATCTTACTTAAGGCAGTAGTTTATTTTGTTCTGCCTTTCG
>WNGS01052365.1:6548454-6570407 GCA_020271785.1 Procambarus virginalis
GCTACAAAGTGGGGTTTCCTCACCAAGATAAACAATCTATCTATATATATATTATAATATTATTATATATTATATATATATATATATATATATATAGATTGGTTATTCTGTGAGGAAACCCCACTTTGTAGTGGGTATGTAGTGGTACTGTAAACTCACCACACCCCAACCAAAGGAAGTCGGGAAGGGAGAGATATATTATATATATATATATATATAATATATATACACAAGAAATACAGTTCTTATAACTTTACAATGATACTCCTGACACAAGCTACGTCATACATTCAATCGATTGTATAATACATTCCACTGACTCCGCGTATTATAAATAATTAACCAGCATCGACTGCGAGAATACAGCAGCTGCCGATGATAGTCGTGCAGTCAACTACTCGTATGATATACAGTATAACATCTCGTAGCGATCAGAACAGGTTTTCTGTCAGTATTCACAGAGCACCTACGTGTGCGAAATATGGGTACCTCTTACGTATCCACTTACGAGATATGGATACCTCTTACGTGATATGGGGTACCTCTTACGTGTCCACTTAGCGAGATATGGGCACCTCTTACGTGATACGGGGTACCTCTTACGTGTCCACCGCTAGCGAGATATCGGTACCTCTACGTGTCCACTTACGAGATATTAGTACTTCTTATCTCTATCATGAGCCTCAGACAGTATTTACTGAACAGCTTACGAGCTCCATAGTGCTAGGTTAACACTGTTATGGACCACTTCGTAGCACTCTGTAGCGCGTAAACTATAAGTAAATCTACGTCTATAAGAATACTTGTCTACTCGAGGGTGGAGGTCAGACGCTTGCGGGTAGGCTCATTAAACTTTGCAGGATCACTCGTTGAGTTCATTGGGAGTGTCAAAGGGGGTCGGGGGCGATCCAGCGACCACTAGGACAGGGAGGATCACGGCCCAATGACCCTCTTTTTCCGAAGTCTTGTGGATGTGAAATGCTTCAGCTCCGAGTCCATATGAGTTTAGAGTTAGTTTAAATAGTCAATTCAGATTTTGAATTCAAAACATGTTCGGATGGCAGATTTGCTCTGGGCGGAACCTTTTGGTTACATTGACGGAGGAAGGGAGCGTGGCAGGACAGGGAGTGGAAGAGACGGGGGGAAGTTGCGTGGTGTGGACAGGAAGGGAGCGCAGATGGTAGTGCGTTATTGCGGGATGGGGCATGAAAGGGTTTGTGGGAGAGTATAGGGATGGTGTGGAGGGGTGAATGAGAGGGTGTGTAGGTGGGAGATGGGGAGGGATTGTTGTGGGGACTGGAGAGGGAGTGTGGTCGGGGGAAAATGGTGAGTGGAGTGGTTGGTCGGGGGAATTGGTGAGGGAGTGTGGCGTTGGGATGGTGAGGGAGTGTGGTCGGGGAATGGGGAGGGAGTGTGGTCGGGGAATGGTGAGGGAGTAGTGGTCGGGGAATGGTGAGGGAGTGTTGTCGGGGAATGGTGAGAAGATGTTTGAAAGTGATGAGGAACGTGTGTATTAAAGAGTGTGACAGTGATGTGGGGACACAGAACAGTTACAGCCCCACTCGTGTGCCCTGGGTAAGTCCACTGCGGGCTCGCCATAGCCCGGCTACTCGGAAATTGTTCCAGTAGCTGAATCTTAACAACATGTGGGGAGGCAGGGAGGGTTGGTGTGTAGAGGACCTGGGGGTGTGTTCACACGATGAAGGAGACCTGGGCACCGATATCTACTCGGCCTCCCAGCGGGGATACCCATTTCCGGTACCAAATAAGCCGTCACGAGCGAGAAAAGATGTACAGTTTCGTAAATAATACGTAAAGGGTTGAAGATTTCACTTGGGGCCATGCCTGCCAGTGTAGCGGTGGATGGACACGTCCATCCACCGTTGGACTTGTCCACCGGACATATAGTATCTAATCTAATTAGATACATTAGATAAAACATACGGTACAAATATAAATTCCAATTAAAATATATATTTTTAATCCAAGCTAGAAATCAGCATATGAAGGTCTATTTCTTGTAAAATTAAAGAATGACTTTCTACCGTCATTTAGCTAAATAAAATATATGGTTTAAAACAATCTATGAACAAGATAAATACAGGATATCATTTAACATAAATATATATCACTTCAAAACTTAATCTTACGAAGAAACAGAACAAAATATCAATTAAAATGATGAAACAAAAAATTGTTCTCTATGTTAGCGTGACATAACTAAGAAGGCACACTTGATAGCGCTGTTCAGCGAGCTGTAATTTGCAAAAGCTTGCACTTATAAATTAATGTTGAAGTGTGGCTATTATACACCCCATAACCTGTGTCCTGGTGCCCTCCCCACTACCTGTGCGCTCATGTTTACACAGTGACGTCACCAGGAGAAAAAAAATGCATTACGTAAAGCGCCAAAGATGGCGTCCGAAATAGCTTATTCCCGAACGGCGGTCACGATACACCTGAATTATTCGAACACGAATTATCCGAACATGCGTTCCAGCTCTACTGAATATGCAAACAATCATATTTCTTGATGGACACGGTTGCTATTATGAATGATATGATTTATGTACACTCGCAAACATACCAGTGCGATGGTTGATGATGGTGTGGCATACTTAATATCAAAAATCTTGGATTGCATTTGTGTATTAGTACAGGAGATAGAGTAATAAATTATCATATATTATGTATTTACACGTGATGGGTTGGCTTATGTACAGTAGGCGGAGAAAATGTTTCAATGACTGATATGTACATTGTGTGGAGGGTGAGATATGCGGATAGTGTTATTGTGTGTGTGAAAGTGTTAGAGGAGTTTGCGTGCGATTGAGAGTTAGAGAGAGAGAGATAGAGATACAAGGAGGAGCAGAGAAAGACAGAGATGAGAGAGAGAAGAGGAGAGAGAGAGAGAGAGAGGAGAGAGAGGAGAGAGAGAGAGAGGAGAGAGAGGGCGAACAGTAAGTTTATCGAAAATGTGAATTGAAGCAGAAAGTACATAGGAGCGTGAAAGTTATGAAATCTGAGTACAGTTCCTTCCCCCGGCATAATGCATTATGGGAGAAAGTCTTATAGTGATCGCCGTAGATGACGTACATAGAAGAGGAATGGAACGAGGAATGATGTAGTGGGTATGTAGTGGTACTGTAAACTCACCACACCCCAACCACAGTACACGAAAAGTACACACTACCACCACAGTGTACTATTAGTACACCACAGTGCTACCACAATACATTACCTATACATTATAATACGCTACCAGTGTACCAAACTACCACTACAATACAGTTACACCATACTACCAATACCACAACCCACAATAAACCACACTACGGACTTACACACACACACACACACACACACACACACACACACACACACACACACACACACACACACACACACACACACACACACAACACACACACACACACACACACACACACTGTGTATTGGTATGTGTGTATGTGGTGTGTACTTACCTAGTTGTGCTTGCTGGGGTTGAGCTCTGGCTCTTTGGTCCCGCCTCTCAACTGTCAATCAACAGTTGCGTGTGTGTGTGTGTATAATGTTCAGGACTTGTACTCCACAGGTTCATTATCAAGGACCGGGAGTCTTTCTTCAACCCTTCCCAGAGGAGTGAGATTGTCTGGGAGATCCTGTTGAGAGTCGGTACAACGATTCTGAACAAGGTGAGTAGCTGGGTATGATTCTTAAGTACTTTCGTATATTAATACATCTTCAGAATGGAATGGATGGAAATACAAGAATGATGGAATTTTCATCACGTGTTAATTTTCGTGATTTACTCATACACACACACACACTATATATATATATATATATATATATATATATTATATATATATATATATATATATATATATATATATATATATATATATATATATATGTATATGTATATGTATAATTTTGCTGTTATGCAACAGCAATCAATTGCATTAACCGACGAGGAGTTTAGAAGACAAAATATATATCACAAAAAGACTAAACAATAAAGTATTCTACATAAATTCCGATAATATTAGTATCAATTTAACTATGATACCAATGAAGATAATAATAATTAAAAAAATAATTGGGTGGTTGGTTTGTTGAGTGATTCGAAGCTTTCATAGGGATGGGATGCTTAGAGAGCCTTGTTAACGAACCATCTGAACAAAACAATGCGATTGTTAGTGATTTTCTGACTGTCAGATGAAGACCATGTTTTTGTAGAGATTATATATTTATGTAGTAGTCATATAGTTCCGCATTACCTTAGTGAATGTTTCTGTAGTTTATTTAAACGTTAAAACTGCCTAAGCCTTGTGAATGTTAGTACTATTGGGTCTGAAAAGTAGTCTCACGGATGCAGACTAAAGATGCAAAATCCATGACCTTCCGCCTTCCTGTCTAAGACAAAGGCTTTGACCTTTGTCTTAGACAGCTTATTCACCTATACAAGGTCATGATCATGCCTCTTTGACGTGGGTATGCCACAAACATATCCTATCTACAGACCTACTTAACTAGCGTAAGTGGTCCTTTTCAAGATCACTTACGTGTCCTGTTGCGTCCGAACCACTTATTTAGATCCTGGCTTCTTTGATACTAAATAGCTAACGCGCTTCGTAAGCATTTGTTTGCTCCCTGTGTAGTGTTACTTTCTGATGGCTTCTGTTTCCAAAGTGTAGAAAATGGCTATTAATCCGCTCAAACTGTGCTCTGACCTTTGTCTTAGACAGCTTAGGGAAGACATCTAAAGGGACTGAAGGCTGCCGACTTATGAAACAATGTGTCACACGTCTGTTTGCAACCTGTTCTCGCACTTGCTTTTAGTCAATATTGGCTTATTTAATAAGTGCATATGTGACATACTAATTGATTGTGAATATTTTAGTTTACCTTGAAAAGCTTTATAGAAAACACCGACCTCACCTAACTTTCTTAGTATGTTAAGATAAGCATCTTATTGCTTCTTAATTACAATTATTACTTAACCTATACCGTTGATAGGTGGATGAGGAGGCGACAACCTTCAGGCACCTTCAAGACGTCTTCCCCGAGATGTTTAAGACATCTTCAGATCAAAGTTTGAGGGAAATAATAACATTACCACGAACAAGGTTTTTCATTGTGTTATTGCTAAGCTCTATAGGCCTACTTTTCCTCCTTGTCCTCAGAATATAACCATTAGGTTCATGTGCCTTTTGTTCAGCATATGTTGCACAAGAAAAATATTGATAATAACAGGAATAATTTTCAATTTCTCAACATCCAATTCAATATGAGAGATAAGAGATGATTTAGAGCAAAATTATGTGCAAATATTTCATATTGATCAACAAATATGAATTAGAATGTTGATCTGAATGATAAGAGATCACTGGCAATAAATGAGCGTTGCATGCCACTAATCATGTGTTATCAAATCAGTAACGATGTTATCTCTACAAATTGCTCCGTCATAATCCATGTATTTATATCCTTATCAGATGATCGAGGATTAGTTAAGCTTGCTACTATCAATTTGTTTTCCTGATTTGTTGGCACCTACGTTTTCCCTCACGTAAATCCCGTAACAAATTAATGATGTGTGGTGTTTTGTGTGTGGTTATGCACGTAGGAAAATGTCCGTCCACTGGTCGGTAGAGCGATGTCCCGGCCTCATACAGGAACAGTGTTCGATCCTCCATGACCCAAGTGAACTGTTCCTTCTCTTGTATTCCAGTTGTTAGTTTGTTTCATATCCCTTCTAGGTGCTACTTAGTCACACTGATCTCCTTGCGTTTCCTCCCAGCTTGACAAGGACATGTGGAGAAATGTGAAATAATTTATATTAAAATGTTTTATTCATAAATGTTTATCCCTTTTATAGTTGAGTTAGTTTTAAATGTTTAGTTTTGTGTTAAACTGATGAGTTATCAACCACTGCCACCACACTAAATTACTGACCAGCCAGAGGGAATAGTTTCTCCCCTAAACATAGTTCAAACAAAAGAACATGTAACGTAAACTCTAGATGAATGTTCACTTATAAATTGAACACACTTCTCAGTGTGCGCATATTTATATATATATTTATATATATATATATATATATATATATATATATATATATATATATATATATATATATATACATATATATATATATATATATATATATATATATATATATATATATATATATATATATATATATATGAACATATAATATATTCATACATATCCTACTATCTTTGTCAGTTTTGTAAGGTGGTATAGTATAATAGTTGACGCCGAAATTGTATAGGTAAACTATATTATATAATTTAAATGTATCATTTTAGAATTGAAACTTTATATTAATTAAGATCCCTGTTTGACATGACTATTAGACACGGACTTACTTGGCATGAATCTATTTGATATTTCCCCCTATTAGAAATGACACTATTTGACACGTGAGTCAATTTGATATGACTCTTGCATTCCAGGACGGTGCAAACGTGTCTCCCAAACACTGACATAATCTAAGGTGTTTAAGGAGTGACATAATGAAACATTAACTCTGCCATTGTGTTTGTTGCAGATATTATCAGGCGACGGAGTAGGTATTGACACCTGCATGTTTTGTGTTTATAAAATACACTTATGAACGTTTCTTGAATCTTCTTATTTAACACCGACACTTTCTTGAATCTTCTTGCTGTGTTACTTAACACCGACACTTTCTTATGTCTCTCTCTGAATGTTACTTTGTACTTACACTTTTTGTTTTAAGTGTCTCTGATTGTACGACCTCTTGATTTGCCACAACCCAATCAACCTACCTAACGTAACCAATCAGTACACAGAAAGCGCGTCTTTTTGTGAGCCGCTACTTAATAGCACGTTCCATTTGGTACGTTGGTAACGGTAAAGTAACGACGTAATGGTTGAGAGAGGAATGGTTGGATCGTTAACCTGACATATACCTGTCACTTTTTTTACCTCAAAGTTCAGTCTGTCATGAAACCATTTCAGAGCTAAATTTATATCTAAAAATAATTTCAGTATCATTCAGTGTATTAACTTCAGTATCTCAGTGTCCAAAAGATATTTAATGTTGATAATATGAAATTGTGAACACATATCAATTTTTTTTTCTTATCAATTAGCTCTGGACTCACTCTATGGCTTTTCTGGAATTCTCAGGCATTTTTTAGTCCTGTGTAATGCAATTTTTTTCCTGATTGGTGCATGATGTTTGAAATCTTACACTAATCTTACATTATATTGCTGTAAGAGTTATATTCTTTCACTGATCTTACAATATATTACTGTAAATCTTCAGTATTTCACTGAGCTTACAGTATATACTGTAAAAGTTAATTATATTATATTATATTATATATATATATATATATATATATATATATATATATATATATATATATATATATATATATATATATATATATATATATATATATATATATATATCAAGCACAATGTCTTGCGTATCAACATTTGTATCAGTTCCACTAATTGCTTGAAAACTTTAAATTGCATTTACGTGTGTCATGAAGCCAAAATATATAAAGCTTAACTTGTTTGACTAACTATTAAATCTAATTTTCTTATATTAATAACCTTAATTAGTTTACCAAAGAATAATAAGGTCAGTATACCTAAAATTAATAAGGTCAGTTTACCTAAAATTAATGAAATGTTTAGCCAAGTTTAATAGAGGTAAAGTTTTGCTGGGATTAGAGTGATTGAATATATGTTGATGTGATTAAATATATGTTGATGTGATTAATATATGTTGATGACGTCATTATAACACGTTGATTCAGCTTGAATTTGTATTGATCGAAGCATAACAATAATGAGTATAATTCCCTTTGTTGGGGGAGAGGAAGCCTGTAGCGAGGCTTATTGAGCCCCGCTATACCTAACTGCTGCTGCCTCTCTAGAGGGTGCTACCCACAATAGTTTCCTAACTCCAGGGTACCTATTTTACTGCAAGGTGAACAGAGGCGTTAGGCGGAAGGAACCTGCCCAATCATTTTCGTCCTGACCGGGAACTAAACGTGGGTTCCTTGATTGTAAGTCGAGGATATAGACCACTGTGATACAGGATCCATGTTTGTATGCAATTTGGAAAGTATTGGCAACTTTCTTGGTCATACTGTTTTACTTAAGTAACTCTGGCTTATTCAACAGTACTTTAGTCATGCCATTTTGTCTTCAAAATGATTTTCAATAATTTTTTTATTTAGAGTACTTTTTTATTGAAAGTAACTTAAAATATAACTTTCTTAGCTGCAAGTGATATTTTAAATTGAGCGAGTTTTTTTCTGATAAAAGTAACTTGTATAGCTAAAAATGACTATTTTAACAGAAAGTAACTTTACTGAAAGTATTTACTTTACTGAAAGTATTTACTTCTTTACTGAAAGTATTTACTTCACTGAAAGTAACTAACGTTTTTAACCACTTCACTAAACGGTGAACGAAGAAAAACATAAATTTTTCAGTTTGAGGGTTTTCGATTTTTCCTAAGCTACATTACCTTGCATATTCCATTTATAAGAAATTATAGAATACTCGACAAATATGCGACATAATAATTTCTTGCACATACTGGTGTAAATTAAAAAAATAAACCTACTGAGTATGTCAACGCATACTTCACGAGCAGTTGTGTTGAAGTATACTTAAAGGAAATATACTCGGATAAAAAATAATAATTCTCAAAAGCAAATTATTTAGGATTAAAAAGACTTATGTTTTAAAGACTTCTTAAAATTAATAGGTACTTATTTTTTTAATAAAACCTTGAAAAGTGACATTAACTGACAGATAAATGATAACAGAAGTTGTTATAATAATAAGCCCTGCTCATGTCAACAGTAACTGAGAGTTCACTCATTAATTAGGCTGCGAAAGCTCCACAACTCTAAACTATTCAACAGTACTTTAGTCATGCCATTTTGTCTTCAACAGTGTCATGTAACTGTTGCTTAATGTCCTTCCTGTGGCATAATACATTTGTATTTCAACCTTTGTATTTTCCTATTAATATTAATGTTAAAAAAATACTGTACTGTCGCAAGAATTACAGAGTCTATAATGTATTAATCAATGCATGTCCTCATTACCACCTCTAAAGTGTATATATATTTTATTATGATATAATTATGAATGTTTCTTGATCGTTCTCGACTATGTAAGTTTACTTCTCTTTTAGTATTAAGTATTTACCCCTTTATCCCTTTAAGTAATTCTTTTATCAGAATTATTCTAGGTTTGGCCAGAAACGCTTCGCGTATTTGCGGCTGCATTTGTATGTGAAACTCTTGTCCTTACAACTGTCCCTTCCTCATACATTCTAGGTGTACACATTCTTATAAATTACATTAATTATTAGTATTATTAGTATTAACTCTATGATGTCTGGTGTTGTTTGTTCGTGAAACTTGTACAGATGAGTTTCAAGACCAAGCGACACTTATAGACCATCGCTGGCTCAGTGATCATGGTACCGGTGCTGTTGGTGGAGAGATCCCTGGCGGCCTGGGTTCGAATCCTCTGAGGGGTCATAGACCAAACTAGAGTTTATGCTGGGAATGTAGAATAGCCACTTCATAGGCCAAAATGTTCAGAACATGGAATAGGTAAACAAAAAATATCCATAAATCGTAATATGTACAAATACAGTCATCAAAACCCATACATTACATAGATGCATCGGTGACGCATTTTAATAATTGGATCTGAAATAACAGGAGCAAAATATTGATATATTTGCCTCATTTATGAGAGTTTTCCTGTTGATATGTTTTAAATGGTACACCTAAATTGCATTCTCAATTAATGCATCTTTATAAAAGAATGATTTTATATTTTGACTTGCATGTGATATGAATGCTCACATTTTTATATATATATATATATATATATATATATATATATATATATATATATATATATATATATATATATATATATATTGCTGTTTTATATAGAATCCACGAGACAAAATATCTCAATAACTGCATGGGATGTGAATAACTGTATATTTTCTCTCTCATATAGTCGTTTGGTTGACGAAATATTAAAACAAACCTGTGAGAAGAGTTGCATGTGAGGTGATCACACTGGCATTCTGTATATACAGTCATATATCTTCACTAAGATCACTTTTTATATCGGTCATTTTATATGTTTAAGGTTTCTTAAGGTGGTATAGGTTGGTCACTTCGTGCTTGGTCAGAGTTACTCGTGAGAGACTGAATTCGTAATTTAGTTTAATGTTAACTTTTATTATTATTGTAAAGATATACAAAGATATACATAAATGTAAAATATATATTATTAAGTATTTTGAAATTTATGGTTATTCTTAAATTCTCTCTGATTTTTTGGTGTATTTAAATATCATACAAGTTATACAGTAATATTTGAATAATAATTTAAAATATAGATTTTGTTGTAAAAAAATCATTTTAATATATATATATATATATATATATATATATATATATATATATATATATATATATATATATATATATATATATATATTGTGGGCTATTTTCTCATACTAGTTACATTTTACTATAATTAATAACTCGTATCCGTTCCAAGAATGCAAATATCCTCATATTTAGCAGTAATGCGATGTATTAAGGTACGGAAAGCAGCTTTAAGGTTTTATACAGATTCTTGTAAAAAGTGTGACTGTTAGCACCCTGTTGGGCGCCTTCCTTCAGGTGTGGGCATCTCCAGACTGCTGTCCCGCAACACCTACGTCGCCGCCTTCCCTCTTCACGACGGCCGCTATGATAAGGATAACCCAGATGGCACCATGTGCGACCGCCGGGTGAGTTTCCCCTTTATTTGATGCAGAGTCCGGGCATGCGAGTTAAGGGCTAACTTCGATGTTTTGGTCGGTCATGCGTGTTACGCGTCCACTTCGATGTTTTGTTTGATCATGCGAGTTACGTGCGTACTTCGATGTTGTGGTCGATCATGCGAGTTAAGGGCCAACTTCGATGTTTTGGTCGGTCATGTGAGTTACGTGTCCACTTCGATGTTGTGGTCGATCATGCGAGTTATGTGCGTACTTCGATGTTGTGGTCGATCATGCGAGTTACGTGTCCACTTCGATGTTTTGGTCGATCATGCGTGGTACGTGTCCACTTCGATGTTGTGGTCGATCATGCGAGTTACGTGCTTACTCTGATATCCGGTCTAATCATGAGCATTTCAACTCACTTCGATGTCTTGCACAGACATCGAAGTGGGATGCCTTTTTTCTAGACTATCAATTTGTACATAATATTTTTTTCTACTAAAATGTTGCAATATCTCGAGAATAATCCCACTCTTGTTTCACCGATTTTTTTATTTATTTTAACAGTTTTATAATTAGTCGAGGAAAGGTTATTAAATTGTCATGAAATTTAACATTTTATCATGTTAAAAGAAATATAAAAATCAGTGAAACAAGAGTGGGTTTATTCTTAATTGTACATATTACTACTGGTAATATGTATAATTAAATAATACACATTTAAACAGCTTTAAATACTAGTTAGCTAGGTTGTTGACCAAACCACACACTAGAAAGTGAAGGGACGACGACGTTTTGGTCCGTCCTGGACCATTCTCAAGTCGATTGTGAGAATGGTCCAGGACGGACCAAAACGTCGTCGTCCCTTCACTTTCTAGTGTGTGGTTTCGTCAATATATTTCAGCCACGTTATTGTGACGCCTCGTCTGCAGTTAGGAAGATTGTTAGGCTTCTACTTAAGCTACAATGGAGCTTTACAGTACTTTAAATTTAAATGCACTTTAATTTTACGATAAATATTGGTGGCCCTCAGCTGCTGTACCTTGAGTGGGCGCGGTTTGGCAAGTGGTACAAGAAGCAGCCGCTGCACGTCGTCCGTCGGTACTTCGGGGATAAGATGGCTTTGTACTTCGCTTGGCTGGGGTTCTACACGGAGATGTTGGTACCAGCCTCCATCCTAGGGGTCATCACCTTCACTTGCGGCATCTTCTTCATGTTCTCGGACTTCAACAAACCCAGGTCAGCGTGTCTCAAGTTGCAACAGCACCTGCAGTCAAGTTGCAACAGCACCTGCAGTCTGTTTTACTGTGCATTAGGTTATATTTGAAACTTTTTCTCGTGAGATTAAGTCATTGAACTATTACATGTACTTATTATTTACTAAATTTTAATTAAATATTTAGTATTTCTTTAGAGTGAAATCTAAGGGGAAGGAGGTTATGATTTTTTTTAAAGTTCTATTTGTAAATAATATCCATTTTTCAGTGTATAGTCTATTATTGTCGAGGATTTTGGTTTATTAAGGTCACCCAGCCTGGGACGAAACAGGCTGGGTGTTGTCACCCCATCCAGTTACTGGCCACACCTAACTTTAACTGCACCATTGATGCCACAAAGATATGAGACAGGACACAACACTGGTTCTTTCAAAGTGTAATTGCTTTAATTCAGTTTATCATTTTCATATGTTTGAGCTACAAAAGAGACATACCATAGACCTGCCAGTTTGGCTGCATTTGTAATTTAATGGCCTAACTACTTGTACCAAAATCTGTATACTCTCTACCTGTACCGCATAAATCACCATCTTACATAATAATTCTTTAACCATTACATGTGTACATCCCCCCACAGTGAGGAGATATGTAATCGCCAAGCCAACAAGACCGGGTCCCTCATAATGTGTCCGCTCTGTGACAAGCTGTGTGATTTTTGGCAGCTTGGGGACTCCTGCCTCAACTCCCGGATCACCTTCCTCTTCGACAACCCCATCACAGTCTTCTTCTCTATAGCCATGTCCTTTTGGGGTAAGCTGGTTCCTGGAACAGGCACGGAGTTATGAGGGAAAAGCGTCAAGCCATTACGACTATGTAGCATTTGGAAAGGGCCAGGATAAGGATTTGGGATGGGACGGGGATGAAGGAATGGCTCCCGGTTCCTGGATACTCGTGTCATTGTGACTGTCTAGAGAGTTTTTACTTTTGCATCGAATTGTCGTTTTAAGGAGAAGTTCTTAGATACCCATAACTACGGACAGTCTTAGGTGTTTCATTTAACTTTTATACACAGTTTAATTTTGTCGAATTCTTTGTGGAGTACAATCTTATAATTGCATAAGCTATATGATCCGTTAAACATGCATAGGAGCTTAGAATTGCTTAAGATACGTAACCTACTTAACAGAAATATGAGCATCTTATTGCTAAATATCTACGGTGTGTTAAATTGTAATATACTAATAATAATAATAATAATAATAATAATAATCACAGTAACGTGATATATATCAATGAACACGTCTCCCCGAGTACTTAATATCATTTTTAGAATGATTGAAGATTTACAGTCTATTCATCAACATGCATCTCTTGAATATCTAAAATTCATCTATCTTGACATGACCTGGCTTAACAATACCAATACAGAATTTTCCCTCCCATCCTTGCTATCTCATTTGTTCTTCCATATTAGTTATACAATGTAGATTATTACCTTAGAGAACACCAAGCACTGAGAAGTGAGACAGAGAAGCACTGATGTGAGAAAAGGCTTTAGTTGTAGATAAGGTCATCTTCATCTTGTAGCACAGTAGTCTACGTCCACTTGTGCTCTTATTGCGACATTCTTATGAAATTAATGCAGTCTAATTTGTATGTACGCTTTCCTATGTATAAATGTACAACCATGTTGAATAACGTTTTTGATATGGTTCAAGAACAAGTTTAAGTACGTTTACTGAGACAATAAAATACATCTCAAAGGGATAGAGTAGCTTAGGCTATTTCTACCCTCCTCTTCGATATGGTTACGTTCTTTTCTTTTATTTTCCAGCTACCATGTTCCTGGAATTATGGAAACGGAAGCAAGCGGTGATCCAGTGGCAGTGGGACATGGACGGGTATGAGGAGGAAGAGGAACTCCGCCCAGAGTACGAGGAGAAGGTCACTACCACCAGGATAAACCCCGTCACAAATAAACCCGAACCCTACTTGCCGTTGTGGAGCCAGATCACTCGCCTTGTGGCGGCGAACTCCCTTGTTCTTCTTTTGGTGAGTCGGATGATTTGAATGTTTAGTTTGTTATGCATTACACACCTATGCTGTAGGTGGTTTGTTGACCTCATACCCATCTTCTGGGCAGGGGGGTGAGTTGGCGTATCTTACTCCGTTCTCAAATCATAGCGCTTAATGTCTTCATGTCCTAGCTCTTTAGTCTGTCCTCATAACCTAGCTCTTAGTCTGTCTTCATATCCTAGCTCTTAGTCGATTCTCAAATCTCAACTTTTAGTTTGGCTCATATCCCTTCCAAATACTATATTATCCTTTTGACTTAGCGCATTCTGCTCATTATTACTTTACGTTCGTGCAGCTGTTCGTAGTGGTGGCGGCGATGTTCAGCGTCATCATCTACCGTATGGCTGTGGTGATTGCCATGCATCAGACTGAATCAGACCTCTTCAGACGTAACGCCAAGATCGTCACGTCAATGACGGCTGCTTGTCTCAACCTCATGGTCATCATTATACTCAATTATGTAAGTTCTAACTAAGTCACTCGTGAAATAAGAGTGACGCTGCTTCGGTCCGTCACGGGTTCAGATTTATATCATAGTTACCCGACCAGTTATGAAACGTTTTCTGTATTAATAATTTATCTTAATTGATATTACGTCATGAACTAAACTAACTTTGTATATGCGTGTTATGTCAACCTTAGTGTATAAGTGTTACATCATCTTTTGCGTATACATTAACAACCTTTGCATATACAGGCTACATCAACATACGCGTATGCTGTACTTGAAGTTGTTCTACTTATCTACTATAATTACCGCCCCTTCTGTGGATTTAAAGACGTTCATTTAGTCTTTCATGATACAGACAGCAAGTCACAATAACCTGGCTGAAAATTAGGCATCCAACTCACACATCTGAAAATAAAGGAATTGATGACGTTTCGGACCGACTTCATAATCGGACCGAATCAGACCGAATTGTCGTCGCTTTATTGTCAGATGTGTGGGTTAGGTGTCTAGTCTTTCACTAGTTCAAATAACTAATAGGTCCAGGTATTTCGTGAGAATTAAAAAAGTTAATCCCATTAGTTAGTATATTTTTTGTGGAATACTATAATTAAGGGTGCTGCCGAGGTGTTAGTATGTACCAAGGTAAACTAATTAGTGAGAATTAACTCTAATTGATCACTGGCGTTGCAACCCGTCCTCGCAAATTCGTTTAGTCAATATTGACTTATTAAATACGTGCATAGGTGATATACTAAACATAATAAATACCCTTAAAAAACTTCATAGAAAACAGGCGCAGTGTACTTAGTAGTCCTTGTAGATTTGGTGTTGTAATTTGTTGCTAGACTCCTTGGAAGTTAATATATTGAATTCCCAGTTATTTTGTTAAACTTCATCTGTTTACCATGACCAAATTAACAATACATTGGTAAGTCTTGATCTAACCTCGCACTCATCGATGATAGGGACTGTATATAGTGGATTTTTGGTATTCAATATATATACTGGATTGAGGATTGGGCGGGGTAGAGATTTTAATTGCTTAAGGTTAGCAGTTTAATAACATTATGTTTGTGTACTCATGTGCTTAGAGTTGTGTTCTGTGATTAGGCTTCTGTGTCCTCGTGTGCTTAGGCTTGTGTGTTCTCATGTGTGCTAATTGCGTTCAGTTCTTGTATTTTTTATGTTTGTGTTTTATGCAGTTCTATGAGAAGCTGGTGTCCTGGCTGACGGACCTGGAGGTCCCCAGGACGGAGACGGAGTACGAGGACTCCTTCACTCTCAAGATGTTCCTCTTCCAGTTCATCAACTTCTACTCCTCTCTCATATATATTGCTTTCTTCAAGGTAACTACTGCAGCATTTTTGATGATTTTGCAATGGTCAGAAAATGTGAAAGAACACACGTGTACTCAACTTATTCTTACCTCTAGTGCACAGCAGTTTTGACGAGAGAGACCACAGCGCCAAAAATCCAATGGATAAGCCATATTGAAAACGCCGCAATGCTTACGTTTATCGGACTATTCTGTATTGGGTTGAGTGAGGGATGGTGTGGGATAAAAATTCCAGACTTAAAAGTATGATCAAGAGAACTCTGAAGAGGGCGTTGCTAACAATTTTAATATACTGAAGTAAATTACATAATATGGAGCATTGAGTAATCAGCCTAACATGGAGAATAACAACTTGTAGTAGTAGATCAAATAATAAGTAACAATGATCTATACACAGAACTGTGTACCCTGCTTCTCGGTGTAATCATGTACTGAGTATACTTCAGTGGGTGGTAGTGGACCCCATAATCTCATGTGGATGGTAGTGGACCCCATACCCTTGTAGGCAGTAATGGACCCCCATACCCATCCTACAGGTGGTAGTGGACCCCATACCCATCCTATTGAATATAATGTGTTTGGCGAAATCATTTTATATTGTAATATTTTATAGTGCTTATTATAATTTGCTGAGAAGCACCAAGATATCTCCTAAGTGAGTGCATCCTTTAACAGGATGCACTGTAAAATAGTGGTTTAAATCATGAGTGAAAACATTAGTTGGCACAGAATGGAGTCTTCTATAAACTATTTTTTTAATAGTATTTCCATTTTAGTGAAGAGAGCTGTCCATGTCAACAGCTATCATCTTCGCTGACGACTTCACTAAAATCTTAATTATTAAGCCTTTAATTTTTTTTTAGATATATACAAGAGTTGTTACATTCTTGTACAGCCACTAGTACGCGTAGCGTTTCGGGCAGGTCCTGGAATACGATCCCCGCCGCGAAGAATCGTTGTTACAACCAAGTACACATTTTACTGTTGAGTTAAACAGAGGCTACAGTAAGGATTTGAGCCCAGTAAATCCTCCCCGGCCAGGATACGAACCCATGACAAAGCGCTCGCGGAACGCCAGGCGAGTGTCTTACCACTACACCACGGGACTGGTAAATCATCCAAATACTAAAATAAGGTGTCATAAGTGGTAGCTATGTATCTCAATTATTTAACTGTCCCTCAAGTCAACTATGTATTTGTTACGGAATATACCAATCCGTTAAAAAGAACGTATTAGTAAAAATTAAAGCATGGTAATAGTTACGTTTCTACCTCAATAGGTTAATAGGTTGCTTAGGTTTGCCTGAATTTGGTTTGGGAAAACTGTTCACTCTTTTCAGAGTGGCAGATTGAGAGAACGGTCCGTTACTGCTATATAAACCCCTATACTATGGTGACTGGCCGTATAGTGTACCTATATGGAACGTAATAGGCTACTTCACCACACGCACACACAGTTGATCATCTTACCTTATGGTGGGTAACGAATGCAATTTTCCTATGATGCTCGGTCGGCCTGGTCGGAGATGGCATTGTCAGGAGAGGCTGTAGGGCATCCTTCCCCTAACTCTGTCACTCGCCATGATGAACCTCGTTTCCCATTATGCCGCGCCTCCTGTCCAGCTGTCTTGGGCCGCGTGAACATTATGCTTCTCCTCTTCTCCCATTAAGTCACACACCTTTTTTCACACTTTTCATCATTTCAATCTGCTTTATTTTCTCATTTTTCTTACCGAGAAATATTGTATTTTATCTCTTACTGCACCTCCCGTAGTCTCACACTATTCCTCATATCTTCTCACAAAGCGTTTCGAACTGTCTCACTCGTGTTTCGTTTGAGAAAGGGTTTATAGAGTGTGTATCACGTCTTGCTGTGACTGTCACGTCTGGCTCAACTGTCACGTCTGGCTGTGACTGTCACGTCTGGCTTGACTGTCACGTCTGGCTCTGAATGTCACGTCTGGCTCGACTGTCGCGAGGGTGATTGCCAGGCAAGTAAGCAGCCAGAGCTTCACACCGTTCGTCAGTTCTGGACGCTGTCAGTTCTGGCTGACGGTCGTGTCAGCTACTGTCAGTTCTGTCTTCAGTTCTGGTCGCTAGTTCTGGACGCTGTCAGTTCTGGACGTTACTTTCTACGTTAGGGAGAGAGTTATGAGGCTGCTTACAACTCCTGGACATTATTTACGTAGAGGTGATGTGTTGTGTTTCCCGTCTGGAAGCTATTTATCACGCCTGGACTTGCTGGGTCTGGAAGCCATTTGCTATATCGAGAAGATATCAGGTCTGGAAGCTATATATAGCAAGTCTGAACGCTATTTATCAGACCTTGAAGATGCTTAGCACGTCTGACGCTATCTATCAGACCAAGAAGTGTTTAAGAGCGTCTGAAAGCTGAATACCACAATTTGGGGCTAAAAAATAGAGCCTTTTATTGAAATTATTCAATATAATCTCACTTCTAAATGTGTGTTAATTATAGAGTGGTCTATGTCACTTCATATGTCGCCGTTACTGTGTCACTTGAGGTCGCCTGTGCTGCTAGGGAGCAGGACACAGGAAGGTGGCGAGGAGCAACCGAACTACTGCCAAGTTTATGTGACGAAGTCTGGCACAAAATGATGACAACTCAACACTCTTTGCTTACCTCAATCCCTCCTCCTCCTCTCCTCCTTCCCCTCTTTCCGCAGTCCACCTTCTTCCCCCCCCCCCTCACTCTCCCCACCCTCACATCATCCCCCTTCGTGACGTCACCCCCTCGATCAAAGCGCTCGTGTTGACAAACCCGAACGTTCGAACGGTTTGTGCACTGGAGGCTTCAGCCGCTGCACTCTTATGCGGACCGACCGACACAGTGGCGTACAGACGAAGGTATGTCGATAGCCCCTCCCTCCCTCCTTCCCTCCTTCTATCCCCACCTCTTCCCGCCCCCTCCCGTGGGACCCTTCGTGCCCCACTGAGATATTGCCGTGGATAATGGATCGTCCGGGATTTACATATCGAAACACGAACCCCGAAATTCATGAGTGCTTTAGAACTGCGGTGAAGTCTTAATAGGTGCTTGTGGCAGGGAAAAGGGCGTAGAGGTGCTGTTGGGGGGGGGGGGGAGGGTTGTCTAGTGGGGGAAGCATGCTGTGTGGGAGGTGTCAAGCACACTGGTGGGGGTGTCAAGCAAGGTGGGTAATGACAAATGTTGGAAGGGGGGAGGCAGGGAAGGGATTTTACAGGAGAAAGCGCCAAGCCATTACGACTATATAGCATTGGAGGGGTCAGGATAAGGTTTGGGGATGGGACGGAGGAGGGGGGGGAGGGAAGAAATGTGCCTAACACTTGGACGCCGGGGATTGATCACCGACCTCGTGAAGCGAGACCGTCGCTCTCTACCGTCCACCCCAAGTAGCTGGTGGAAGAAGGAGGGGGTGAAGCGAGAGCTTTGTGAAAGCCTAAAAGCCCACAAATTGTCCTCGTGCTGGGAGCAAGATATACGATAATATTTACAAGAACGATATAAACGGACCCCGGTTCCCGATCTCGACACTTAAACAAATTTCCCAGGAAGAAAAACACGACGAAATGTGCGATAATATTCCAAAAAAAGATCAACTAGGACAAGAAGTACTTAGATAACTTTTACTCATATAGAGACCAATATTCAATAGGTTCCTAACGATTTTTAAGACTGAACTTCATAATTTCAGTCAAATCACCTGAATGTAGATTAGCTGCAGTGCTTACGAGACACGGCAAGCTGCCAGACCCAACAGCCTTGTTGCTTAAATCGTCAATTATTAACACCTGGTATTGGAACGTGACTGCATAAAGGAAGAGCATGCTGGTGTGGGTGGTGAGGTTGGGTGGTGGTGAGGGTTGTGATGGGGGTGGGTGGTGGTGGTGGTGGTGAGGGTGCTGGTGGTGGCTGTGTGGGGGTGGGTGTGGGTAGTGAGGTTGTGGTGGTGGGTGACGGTGAGGTGGTGGGTGATGGGGGTGGTGGCTGAGGGTGCTGGTGGTGGTTGTGGGGGGGGTGTGTTGGTAGGGGTTGTGGTGGTGGTGGTGGTGGGGGTGGTGGTGTGGTGGTGGTGGTGGTGGTGAGGTGGTGGTGGGGGTGGTGGTGCTGAGGGGTGCTGGTGGTGGTTGTGTGGTGGGGTGGGTTGTGGTAGGGGTTGTGTGGTGGTGGGGGTGTGGGTGGTGAGGGTGTGGTGGTTGTGGTGGGTGGTGGTGGTGGTGGTGTGGTGGGTGGTGGGGTGGGTGGTAGTGCTGAGGGTGCTGGTGGTTTGTGGTGGGAGTTGTGGTGGTTGTGGTGAGGGTGGGTATGGTGGTGGTGGTGGTGGAGGTGGTGGTGGTGGTTGGTGTGCTTGTGCTGGTGGTGGATTGGTGGTGCTGAGGGTGCGTGGGTGGGTTGTGGGGTGGGTGGTTGTGGTAGAGGGTGGTGGTGGTGGGTGGTGAGGTTGTGGTGGTGGGTTGTGGTGGAAGGTTGTGGTGGTTTGTGTGAGGGGGGTATGGTGGTGGTGAGGGTGGGGTATTGTAGGTGGTGGTGGTGGTGGTGGTGCTGAGCTGCGGGTGATGGTGGTGACAGTACTAACCTATGAGTGTTTACAGGGCAGTTAGATATAGCTCGTCCATGACGCCCTCCTTGCCTTGTTGAACCTGTGGCTTAATATTGTATTCTGAAGTTCGAATTCGTTATCAAATCTGACCTTAAAGTTTGTGGATGGAGGTTGGCTTCCACGAAGGTCCTTTATTGTATTCCACTTGCTGAGTACCCATACAGAGTACGAATATTTCCTTATATTCCTTCGACTCATTTCCTTTTCCAGCTTCATATTGTGGTCTCTTTTCCTATTTTCTCTCAATTTGAAGAGGCTGCTCTTGTTCACCTTGTCGTTTCCTCTCGGTATCTTGTATGTTGTGATCATATGCCCTATGTTTCTTTTATCCTCTATTGTTGTTATATTCACTTCCATTGATAAGCTCCAAGCCTTCCATTCCAAGCCTTGCCCTTAGCGCCGGCACTATTTCTTGTTGCAAACCTTTGTACTTCGTCAATTTTGGTTTATGCTTCGGATTCCATACTGGTGCTACATATTCCAAGCATTGGTCTAACGTCTGTTGCGTTGATACCTCAAAGAGTCCTAGATTTAGGTTTCTAGACAATGTACTTGTGTTTGCCAGCGTCCCATACCCCTCCGCTACATGTGCCCTCGGGAGTGACCCGCACGTGTCGGGAGTCGGTGAGTGTGTGTAAAACTGTGGGGGATTGTGGGATGGGAGGGGATTGTGGGTGTGGGAGGGGATTGTGGGTGTGGGAGGGGAAACTGCGGTAGTGAGGGATGGGCCGGAGTGGTACTGGTGTGGGTGGCTTGTGGTAGGTGAGGGATGCAGTGGTAGTGAGACTGTTTGTGTTGGTGGTGCTTACCAACAACTGTTCTAACCTAACAAATACTTGTCTAACAGGGATCACCCGGGAGGGAGGTCTGGTTCTTCACTGCCTCACCTACGCTACGAGCGGTGTTGGATATGCTGCGTTATATAATTTAACTATTCTGACCTTCGAATTCCTTGTCGAATCTGTCCTTAAAATTTTTGGATGGAAGTGACTTTCACAACCACTTCTTTCAGTGCATTCCACTTGTTGACCAACCGTACAGGGTACGAATACTTCCTTACATTCCTTCGGACAGACTGATTCGTGTTCCACTTTAACTTTGTCCTCTTGGCCTAAAAGTTCTACACCTGATCCATTATAACACGATTCAGTTAGCCAAAAATGCACTTATAACACAAGACGTTCAGCCAAAGTTACTAATATAATCATAAGTTACCTACAGGAACAAAAGTTAGAGGAACAATAATAGATATGACAGCGTGTGAAGTGTTGTGTGGTGATGGAGGCGATAAAGACTCCAGATTACATATGAAATAGTAAACGTCTAGAGTCATTTGCTGCACCCAACACCATTTTTTTTTCCCAGTCACTTAGCAAGTTGTAAATAATACTGTAACTTAATTAACAGTTGATATCATTGTCTCCATCTCATCCTCCCT
>WNGS01052365.1:6581358-6603104 GCA_020271785.1 Procambarus virginalis
GTGCGTATTCGAATGGCACGTTGTCAAAATTTCAACGCAATCGGTGAAGAACTTTTGGAGACTAGTGTGCTGCTTTAACATCCATCAGATAGCGCTGTTTAAAAAAAAGTTTTTACCTATCACGGTTGTGGTATCTATATAGTAGGTATATAAAAACATGTGGGTATTTGAATGGAATGTTGTGTCAAAATTTCAAAGCAATCAGTGAAGAACTTTCGGAGATTACAGCGTGTCTTGCTCTTTCTTGCAACAGATGGCGCTGTTTTTCGAAAAACACTTGTTTTTACTTGTCACAGGTGTGGTATCAATAAAGTAGGTATATAAAAACATGCGTGTATTCGAATGGAACGTTGTTTCAAAATTTTAAAGCAATCGGTAAAGAGGTTTTGGAGATTTCCCACACATGAAAAACACAGTTAAAAAAAGCATGTTTTTACCTGTCACAGATGTGACATCTATATAGTAATTAATGCCCCGCCTGGGATTCAAATTCATGATTCCCGACTAAAACATTGACAAAAAAAAGTACGAATAGAAAAAACAGTACTATAGTAATGATTTACCCATTTCCAGTATTATTAGAGAGAGAGACGCGTGTAAGGTGAGAGGTCGTAATCTTGCTCCCAACGCGTATAGGACTCGCTCAGCTGGTTGTCATGGCCTCTGTGCCTTGCCCACCACCACGCATTATCCTGCACGCACACATACGCACATTTAAAGTTTTAACAATACACATAAGCGTATTAACTTCTAGACTGTATTCCTGTGAAGAACTAAGGCAAACTTCTATGGCAACATTCTTTATTAGTTAAATTATAGACATGATATTGAAATCAAAATTTTGAGTAGACTAGTTTTAAAAAAATTAAAGACGTTACCGAAATATATAGGCCTATACATCTTCTCGTCATCTGACCTGGAAGCAGTCGAATATATTTATTAATTGCATTGGTAATCCTATTGGAAACAATATGTAGATTTTATTGCACACATAACAAATAGAAGCAAGTGTTTTAATGGAAAACAAAAGATAGCTGAATATTAATGGTAGGCTGGGTTTGCTTATGTTTCAGTTATGATGGGCTGGGCTGGGTTGTGGTTAACTTGATGTAGATTAAGGATGAGGCCGAGTTTAGTTAGGTTTTGCCTGGGTTAGGCTAATTTAGGTAGGTGGTTGATCATAATTTTTTAATGTGCCTGTACTTGATCACCGAGTGAAAAATAAATCGAAAATAGTTCAACTCACGGCCCAAAATAGTTCAAGGATATATACTGAGCAGTTGCTTCCCAAACCATGTGATTATGCCAGTTGGGGACAAAGAGTCTCAAAGACGGCAGCCACTGAGGGTCACCATGTCATAACGAAGCTTCATAGGGCAGTACATTAGTGCGGGCCTCGGTGTCGCCCGGGTGTATAGAAGAACCGGACCCTGAGAAAAGTTTCCCAAATACACTAAACAACTAGTACATACATACATAGTAGTTTTTAAAGTGCCAAAGTGTTCTAATGTAAAAATAGTATTCCAAACAGAAAAAAGTGTGTTTCTAGCATGAGGCAAGGCGGACCTGTCCTCGGGATGTCTCCTCATCCCCAACTCTCCCGTCCCCTTGTTCTCCCCACCATTCCCCACTCCCCCATCCCCTCGTCCTCCCCACCATCCCCCCACTCCCTTGTCACTTAATGCTCTTAGTTCCTATGCTGGGCTGATGTTCATAGCTTCCCTGTAGTATATTTACAGTTATAGCTATCACCAGGCACAACCTTTCTTCACGTACCATAGTATGTCCCATAGTACCTGTCCCATCGCCGAATACAGCAGAAGTCTGTTTGCTCAAATGTTAATGATAATTGTATTTTTCCAGTCCCACCTCTGAGTGAAATTTACGTACCATTTTCCATCCTATTCGAGTACGACGGATCAACTATATCCTACTGAAGGCTCGTAGTTTAGTTTGGAAAAATCTTGGTAGTTCTCAGTAAATTATAATAATTATTCTATGAATTATTATCTGTAAAATCTGGGACCATTTTGCCCGAAACGCTATGCGTACTAGTGGCTTTAGGTATTGTATGTATTATCTCTATCTTTAAATTCAACATAATGTATGTAACAAATTGTATGTACCTTTACCTGAATAAAAAAATCTAAATCTATCTAAATGTTTAAATTGGCGTCAAATATAATGATATACAATAGAATATGCTCTACAAATTAAGAAAAATGAATCGTACATTATGTATTATAAAAACGGACAAACTAGGGTACACTACACTACCACCCACAGGATAGGTATAACACGGGACCAAAATTATTCACAGATGGGTATGGGTTCCACAAGCCCCTACGGGATGGGAATAAGGACCATTACACTCACAGGAATGGTATTTGGTCCAATAATACCAGCACATGTACTACCAGCACTCTGTACTCCCCACATGTGAGTACAGAGTTACTAGATAAGTACATGCACTCTGTCCACCATGTGCACCCTGTGCTTCCATATGTACCCTGTATCACCACATGTACTCTTTACCCCCCACATGTACTCTGCACCCACACATGTACTCTTTACCCCCCACATGTGTCTCTGCACCCACCCTCAAACAGTCGATGGGTATTGGGTAATATATCGAAAAAATAATAATTACCAAAGCAAACAATTTATTATCAGTTCGTACATCCTGAAAATGGTCAGTAAGATGTGGTTTATAGAGCACAGAGGACAGGACGGAGACCTTGTGGGACTTAGCACAGAGTGCTCCAAATTTAGCTAAATCATTTGGTCGTAAGGAAGGAATTGATTACCATCTCTGATTGCCTTTAAGCAGCCTGAAGGAAGGAAGAACTATCAGGAGAAAGTGCCCAGCCATTACGACTATATAGCACTGGGAAGGGGTCAGGATAAGGATTTGGGATGGGACGGGGGAAGGAATGGTGCCCAACCACTTGGACGGTCGGGGATTGACGCCGACTCATGCGAGACCGTCGCTCTTTTAAGCAGCCCGAGGGCAGCAATATTCAGAGAAATCAAGAAAATGACCAAACCTGCAGTTCCCGTAGGAGTTTCAGCCTTTGATGATGCAGAGAAACTTAAGTTCTCGTGATGACGGATGATGATAGAGGATGATTGTAATTGTGGGGATGCGGCACCTTTGGTCGGGCAGCCAATCGTCAGTTGATGATTGGCTGCCTCTCTATAGACGACCATGGATAATCTGCCTGTCACGTATTGCACCCAAAAGGTCCATGTACAGGTGACAGACCTACACCAAGTCATGAACCACAGGACTCCCATTATGATCATACAGGACAATACTTTAATCAACCATTTACTCTCAACGCTGTTCTCATAGAGGTTCCATTCAATGAACGGTAAGAATTTTCCTGATTCACTTTATCAAGAGTAGACATCAGCTGAAGTTATCATTATAATAACCTAGTAGTTCACATTAACTGGCTTACTGTGTAATGAGACATGCATGTTAACAACACTGTGGTAACCTCACCTCGTCACTTTTGACTGTGAACAACAGAGTACAAAACCAATCTAGTATTACGTTCCGCTTTCATTCTACAACAATTAAGTAATTACCAACAACGAGGTGTCGCTGGTACAAGCCTATGTATACCAACATACATATATATGTATATAAAATAGAGTATATGGGGGCCTTAGCACAAGAACTGGCTACGGGAATATATATATTTGTCCTAATGAATACCAGTTTTTACCTAAGTAAAAAAGTAAAAGTATAAAACTACTTTTACCTAAGTAGTGCTGTCACTTATAATTATCATAATATTTTATTTATAAGATATACAAGGAATCGTGTTAGTGATTACTGAATAGGACAGAGTATTTGCATATTTTATATAGCCGGTTATTATAGCAGCGTTTTGGCATTTAGATCACGGTATTTACATAGGGTGTTCATCTTTACTACTAATATCGGGTTTTCTTTAAATACCATAATTATATTCCATTCATCTGGGTTCTAGGAGACTCGAACCGCAGACCCCAGACGTGTCAGGCTGAAGCTCTATCGACGGAGCTATTGAGTAGTGTTAATAAGAAATGTTTACAGAAGCAGCATCCTGCTGCTATAAATATATTCATTTACTATACCTTTACTGTTGTACTATAATTATCTTCTCATCAACTACAAATTTTCAGTGTCTCAATTTCACACCACTTTAGAACTCATCACTAACATCACTGTGATTCACTTCGTCAGACGAGTGATGAATGAGCTAGATGAGCTACCGTACTTTGGGATAGACGGTAGATCGACGGTCTCGCTTCATGCAGATCGGCGTTCAATCCCCGACCGTCCAAGTGGTTGGGGCACCATTCCTTCCCTCGTCCCATCCCAAATCCTTATCCTGACCCCTTCCCAGTGCTATATAGTCGTAATGGCTTGGCGCTTTCCCTTGATAACTCCTTACTTCCTTCTTAAGAGTACACATTCAAACACCTGGGTAGTTTGTCTTGTCTATTTCGTTGTGATAGTTCAACACGTCAGACCAGGAGATTCCCTCAGACTTACGATCATTTAACAGTGATCACAATATACACTGAAATGTTGAGTATAAAGTCCGCAGAGTTTATACGCTTTCTCACGGCCTAAAATAACTTTAATTTGAAAATACTCGACCTTTAACATCACTGCCAAGATGTATTTATATGAAATCCTTCCTAACTGGCATACTGTGGTCGAGACCCAGATTCCGGTCCCAGCTGAGCCATCGTTGACGTGCTGCTGAGCAGCTAACGTCATTCTAGGAAGCACAGCACCACGGCTCATGCGACGAGAACCTATACTTCCAAGACCCTGTCATCGAACTGTAGAGCATCATCTCTCGTGGAACTTAGTCCTCATGGCCAACACTCTTGCTCTCTTGAGGTGTCTTCTCGACTGAAGCAAGGTAGGGCACTCATGAGGCTTCTAAAAGCTCTCAGACGCTGTTTGAACGTCACCTGAACTTTCCCTGAATCTAAGAGGTTATGAATCACCATCGAAGACACTAGCCAGAGTTCGTCTCCAGAAGTTAACCACATAGCACTCTTTTTTTCTCCGACATCTGTCGTCCGAGTGAGACGTTACCGAACCCTCTTTTATATAGACTCACTCACTACCATCAAAAAAGGTTTTTTGATTGGCTCCTACATACAGGGTTCTAATTGACTTGCTTCTTATTTCAAAACACGAGCTCACTTAAAGTTGTGTGGGAAGGAGAAGGGAGGCCTAAATGGTTGTGTGGGGACCTAGTAGGTTGTATAGGTATCGACCTAGTAGGTCCATCTTCTAGCTAGCATAGCATTTCACGTCTGTAACTACTCTTGCTAGTTATGACTCGTAAATTTGCACTATTTGGTGCCTCCTTTATTGCAAGCTATTTGTGGTGTCATTCGGAAACAGGAGAAATATAAAACTTAAAAAGAAACAGGAAATAGTATAATAAATATAGAAAATAATATAATTTTGGGATGGGGAGTGGGGCAAGGAGGGACTTTTATGGGGGTGGTGGGCAGGGTGGCCCTGGGATACGACATACCATATGCAACCTACCGTATGGGTCCCATTGTATACGACCTATTGTATGCTACCCATTGCATGCAACCTACTGCATGCAACATATTACATGCAACCATTACATACCATAACTTCTAATTAACATAAAAATAAAATCCAATTTCTCCACGAAGTTGAGGAAGATGTTTTTTCAGGTCACTGGATTTATTTAGTACGAGAACGACTAGACGAGTGACGAACAGCTATACTGAGAGTGGTCATAACATCTGTGACGTCATGGACTTTCTTAAATCAATATCCGCCTTCAATTTTGTATTCAGTTCACGTCACAGTTTCTTTCCAGTGCAATAACATAACATTCTTTCCGTGATTGACGTCACAGTTTATCCAGGTAGTAATGTTATTGTATTTTCGTAGCTAATAGCATTGGGAACTTTGAGAGATAATGACGTCACAGTGTATTATATCGTTGATGTCACTCGAGTAATAATGACGTCAAAGACGTGCTATTGACAATTATATACGTTGTTTTCTCATGCTAATGACGTCATTGACTTTCTATAAGCAATAGTGGTATGTATTTTTTCATCACGTACTTTCTTCAGCCAATGGTGCGTCGTATTTTCTCGAGCTAGTGACGTCACTGGCTTTCTATAACCAATCGTGCGTCGTATTTTCTCGAGATAGTGACGTCACTGACTTTCTATAACCAATCGTACGTCGCATTTTCTCGAACTAGTGACGTCACTGACTTTCTATAACCAATCGTGCGTCGTATTTTCTCGAGCTAGTGACGTCACTTTCCATAACCAATCGTGCGTCGCATTTTCTCGAGCGTGACGTCACTGACTTTCTGTAACCAATGGTGCGTCGTGTTTCGTGTGTTAATGACGTAATAATATACTCAGAACCAATAATCATCAATTAGCCTTTCTCCTCCCCCTCTGTACAACAGCTTACTGTAAACTAGGTAACTCAGGGTCTCCTTACGACACTTGTGCCACTCCAGCTCTCTTGACTCTTGAAATTTGTGTACATATATATTTAACGAAGTACAATTTGCTCTGCGGGTTACGGAATTGTGATGACTTGAACGACGATAATGATGATTGTGGTGAGAGTGAATGATAATGAAAATAATGACACTATGGAGCATAACAGCACTGAGAATAATTGTGTATTTATGTATGTAGGTTAGATAGGCATTTTAAAAGCACTACAATCATCGAGTGTGGTTGATTGTTCAATTAATGACAGAACTATGTGTTTAACAGATCTCAAACGCTGTCCATGGAGGACAAGAAAATATATTTATATCATAGGTTAGCATTGTAAATGTGTGGCCACGTCTGTGGTAGAAGAGAAATGGTTGTGAAAGTTAGAGAATCTTTGGGGTAGGACCTTGGGATCGAATTAACGCCTTGGATCATATCAGACGCGCGCCTTAACCCATGCTAAAAGTTACTCAGGAAGTTGGTTCGATCTCGCTGTCCTGCTCCAGTGATTTTCTCATATATATATATATATATATATATATATATATATATATATATATATATATATATATATATATATATATATATATATATATATATTACTGACCGAGTCAATTTTTCAATCCATCTTCTCTGGACTGGATGATACAACTGCTCTATTAAGCAATGTATTGCTCAATTTACCCACTTATCAATTATTCAACTAATTATTTATCGATGAATCTACCCAAATTAAATTAATCAAACCATCGGTGAATATATGAATCTGGCACTGACTCATTCCATCGCTTCATTAGGCACCGTCAATAAATATCTCGTATCACACATCAGTTCATCTATCAATTCAATTTACTAGTGCTCGACCTTAGCTATCAACTCACCAATCAAACTTACAACTCTCCAGTTGATGCAAATTCCCGTTTATCAATCGGTGTAGGGTTCATCAATCATTTATTCAACCCTGCAACTCAACTATTAGTTTTTCAATCTATCATTAATGAGTACATTAACCCACAAAATCTGTCAATCATCTAATCTTTAACATTAAAACAAAAGATTTTCTCACCCAATCTATCCACTCAATCTACAACACATCAACCAATCCAATCCGTTCGTCAGCCTCCCATTCTTGACGCCTTCTCCAACAATCTATCTTATAATCCCAATCTGTCCACCAATCCTTGTACCAATCTATCCAACGTCTCCTGTAGGTGCGCAAGACGGTGGAGACTCTATTCTTCAGGGACAACAAGAAGCAAATCGACTTCGTGTTGGTCTACAGGGAAGAAGAGGACCCAATCCACATCGAGCAACGTAGGGTCTTCGAGCAGAACCTCAAGGAGGAGGGACTCGATCTGGAGACGGAGGACAAGAATGTAAGTGGATGGAAAGGGTTAGAAGGGGGAAAGGGGTGGAGTTAATACGAGAGAGTGGAGAAATCGAGCTGGGGTAAGAGAAGGGGAATGGGTTGGGCGGTAGAGTTTAGTTCGAAGTATTCCGCGAGCGTTCATCGCCGCCTGACTTCGTCTCTTTCTGCTACAGCAATCCCAGGATGGGCTGACGTACTTCGTGAAGGTCCACGCTCCATGGGACCTTCTGGTGCGCTACGCAGAGATCATGAACATCAAGAAACCCATCAAGGTACGTGTCTAGCGGGTGGGCTGGACGAGGTCCAACATGGATCTTGCTCTGGTGTGACTGTCACAAGCAACCTAACCGAAAGCTTTTTATTTGGGTGTCTTTTTGACCCGACAATTACATTTATTTTGAGTTTTTATTTCTTTTTTTAGTGTTTAATTTAGGAGAGAGGATTTTAAGGCCTCTATTATTGCCCGATATAAATTTAAAGCTGTTGCAGAATCGATTTTTTTAAGTATTGGCTGAACGTTGCATCAGATGAATGTCGCCAGACAGTTGCCATTATTTCAACGTCGAATAAATTGTAACTAGTGGGTATGAAGGAGTGAAATGTTGAATAAAGTGGAGTGTTTAGTGGGCAGTAAATTAACCTAGTTCAGATTAATGTTACTGGTTCTTTATCAATTCTTCTTGATTCGTAATTCTTGCTTAATGGTCGTAATTTGCTGGAACGTGAATAATAGCCCAAGTTTAATGGTCTTAGGAATTAGGAAGGTGAAGCCACAGTTCTTTGGCTGTGTTCGCTTTTATGTTCATGGCTTCGTATCTAAACTTCGAGTCTCACCAATAACTTAATCAAACTATTGGATCAGTTGCGTATACGAAACTCAAAAAATATAATTTATAGAATACGATTAAATCTGAGTTTAGGGACAGTCAAAATGGAATCTTAAAGAAGTCACAAAATTCGGTTCGAGTTAACTTGCGTTACCAAGGCATATACCCAGGCATGTGACCTGCGTTACCAAGGCACATGACTTCTGTTACCAAGACATTCCTATTTACAAGGTAAAGAGTAGCTACCAAGGAGGCAGTAATGACTGCGTTAGCATTTCTGTGTTTGTGAAGATGTGTTGTTGTCAATGTTTAGATTTTATGTTGATGATGTGATACTACTCGTTAGTGATGTTGAGTTTCTTGTTAGTAATGTTGGTCTTTATGTTGATGTTAATCTTGTTTGTGTTAAGCTGTGTTAGTGATTTTAAACTTTGTGTTAGTAATCTTAAGCTTTGTGCTAGTGATGTTAATCTGTGTATTAGCAACGTTAAACTTTGTGTTAGTAATGTTAAACTATGTAGTGATGTTAAAGGTTGTGTTGGTGACCTTATATGTTGTGTTGGAGTGTTAAGATTTGTATATTGTGTTAGTGTGAATTACCTCTTAGGTAGTTATAAGTTGTCCCACCCCCTCCCCCCTATGGCAAGGTAGTTATACGTACGAGGGAATTGGTTTCTGTTCGTCTCCTCTCGTAGAACTGTTACAGCTTAGAATAAACTAGGTTTTTAGAGTTTTGAATGTTTATTGATTATTTTTATTTACTGTGTGATTGGCGTCGATTTTGTTTTCTGTTCCCTTATTGTTATTTATCATATTTTGTGTGGTTTTTGTGTGGATATTTACTGTGTTAAAATTTTGATTGTGATTAAGAATAGGCTTGGGATTTTATGTGCAAAAAAAAAGTTTTTTTTTATTATTTTTTATTTGTGAATCTTTATATATTACAGTTGCAGTTTTGTGCCCTGAAGGCATACAAAGTTGAAAGAATTTGCATGTAACTAAATAGGATATTTGCAACCCTTTGCACCTAGCATAGACAAATTTCACAATATTGAAAATGTTTTAAAAACTTCCCTCTATTGTCATACAAAATATTGCATTTTTTTAGTATAGTGATATCTTTTTTTTACTACTATGCTTCAGCTAAAAGTGGCATATTGTGATTCCATGCTTTTGTGTCGGCTCCTAACAAACTTTAATTTGCAATCTTGACTTTTAAACGAGTTTTTGGGGCTGGCATTCATTTTTATTTTTGTATAAAGCTGGCTATGATTATGTTTTTCACACCTCTGGTGTATTTTTGAAACGGGGTGCCATTTTTAATCATTTCAAGTCCAAATTCAATTTTCCATTTTGCATTCCATTCCCTCTCAGTTTGGAATCTCCCTGACAGCTGCCTCTATCTACATTTCCTTGAATATAGCAGTTTTTTTCCGAAATATCCAAGATTATATATCCCATTTCCACCCCGATGTATAAAATTTTGAACTTTCTTCCCCCTGCCCACTAAAAAAACAATCTTTCTGTCCAACTATCCCCCATTTTGCATAAGTTACAATGGTTCAAAATTAACACAAGTTTAATTTTGGTCTGGTGTTGGGCTTAAATCCTATCAATCTATTATTAAGACAACACGATAGCTTACTGACCAACCAGCAGGTAAACTCAGTTTATATACTCTGAGAAGCGAGGTATACCTTTCAGAGTATATAAGTAGGGTACACCTCTCGGTGTATATATCTCTTAAAGATTGATGTACACTGATGTTGATTTGACTATCATAAATATATTCAAACATTTTATTACATAACTTTTATGGTTTGACTATAGAGTTTACTAAAGAAAATTCATGCAAACTTTTAACTCAGAAGTTTAATTCAGATGTTTAGAGTGGAATTTAATATAGAAATTTAATACAAAGATTTAATATATCTGTTTAATATAAAAGTATAATATACAAAGGTTTAATACAAAAATGTAATTAAAATGTTTAATTAGGAGGTTTAATTAAAACAATAAATATAAAATTGATAACTAGCAGTCAGGTTTGTTGATAATTACTTTCTCGAATATATACATTGATTTATTAACACGCTGCTGTAGTTTACCATAGTGTATAAGTATAATAGTTATGCACGGCAAATTATACATGCATTCAAAAATCTAGAAAGATAATATTCGTTTAGTTTTATTGAATTTGTTGTGTATGATAATGTATATATAGTGTATTTTATCACAAATTTCCCAATAGCACTAATCTCCACCACAATCTCTCTCTTCCCACAATACAGAAATTTATTGTCGTTCGTGGAGGAGAAGTCTGGGTAAGTGACGTCACTCCTACGTGTCAATTACGTGTTATGACGTCACTGTTGTTGCTACTACAATGTCATTTCTGTTGTCAAATGTGCCTTTGTACCTCGTCCGTTCTCTCTAGGTCATGTCCTCATGCTTGTTGCTCACCCAAATTGGCCTTTAATCGGCCTTAACATCTAGACATTGTGCAGAGCTGTGGTTATGAAGTAATTGTATTCATCTATTATGCCTTTTTATTGCTGATATGGGATTTTTTTGGGGGGGTTAATTCTTTTATAGAAACTTGTGTAGGGACAGAAATCACAATTGCGTGATGCTTCATATGAACAAATCCACAAGGGCCGTGACGAGGATTCGAACCTGCGTTCGAGAGCATCTCATACGCTGCCTTATAAACGACTGTCGTAGCTCAGTCGATTAAGGCAACGTCTGGGATGCTCTCGGACGCAGGTTCGAATCGTCGTCACGGCCCTTGTGGATTTGTTTACTTGTATAGGGACTTTTGTTTCGAAGTTAATATTTTTTTTTAAGTACAAATATGTTTTATTTTTCTTGTTAATATCGTCATAAACATCAATACCGGGATAACATTAGACGATAATTATATATATTTTGGTTAGTTTTTACGTCACTGTAAATAAGTCGTAACTTACTATGCGGGGTCAGGATTCACCCAGTATTTAAACACCCAAATTGCGAAACCTGTACACCTTACATCGTCCATGGGGGCCTTGTTTGAGGAAAGATATACAGGTTTCGCAAGTGTAATTGCCACAATGTTCCTGGGCCTCCTCACCGTCACTGGAGACCTTGTCTGAGGAAGGAGCAGACGGGACCGTAGATGCTGTGTTATCGGTTCAAGGTGTAGGCTTATATAAGCCACCCGTCTATTATGAAGGCTTATATAAGCCACCCGTCTATTATGAAGGCTTATATAAGCCACCCGTCTATTATGCAGGGTTATATAAGCCACCCGTCTATTATGTAGGCTTATATAAGCCACCCGTCTATTATGCAGGCTTATATAAGCCACCCGTCTATTATATAGGCTTATATAAGCCACCCGTCTATTATGTAGGCTTATATAAGCCACCCGTCTATTATGCAGGCTTATATAAGCCACCCGTCTATTATGCAGGCTTATATAAGCCACCCGTCTATTGTGTAGGCATATATAAGCCTAATTGTAGGCCATCTGCCGTCTCATATAGGCCTATCAGTTCAGCATTAGGCAGTGGGTGTCATGTATAAACACGGGATTATGTATAGCAAGCCATTAGTGTATTAGTACACGAAATTGTTATTAGAAAAAATATATCTAAATATATATAAAGAAGATTACACAACATGTCAAACCAATAGAAAATATGAAACAATACATTGCATGCAAAACAACAACAAAATTAATAAAAACAAAAATAACATGGGCATAAAACGCATAAGTAAAAAATTTTATCAATAAAATTAATATCAAATTAAGAATTATAACATTTGAAACATTAAGTGGTGGGATGAAAGTCTACGGACCACGAACCCATATGTGAATATAGTACTTCCTATTATAGGACATTTAGTGTTTATCCAGGAATTTGTTATCTAATTCTAATCTAATCATCTAATTTGTTATATAAATGTTGTGTTGCATAGTTCAAATCTCAGATTCCACTTTGACAACTAGCGTCCTGGAGATTGAGAAGTAAACACACTGAAGTACAAGGCAACTGTTAAGTGTAGTATATGAGTAGATTAATCATTGCAACATTAATCCAATGCTCTATTTTAGATTGATTAACTCTATCCAGGTTTCTGCTGGAAAATGTCAGGGTAGCATGGATGAATAACTCTCGCTTGACACCAGTGTACTTCAAGATTTTATCTACTGTTTATTAGCTAAATAAAAGTATGATTATGATAACAAAGGCAGTGTCCGGTGCTCCTTCTTCATAGTTGATGGTGACGGTGGTGTGCATGTCTGGGCCTTCTACGGTGTTGAGGTGAAGAGCTGTCAGAGGCTGACTAGGACAGGAAAACTCTCTCTCTCTCTTATGGTGCTGTCACTCTGAAGGTTGTCTTGGGTCCGAGTCAGCGGGTAATGCTGGTGCATTCTCTGGACCAGGACTTGTCAAGCATTTACTCATCCACTCACGAAACCTCTACATCTTTCTGCAATCATTGCGGGTTTGTTTACGTTTATTTGACTAGTTTACCAGCTTGTAAACTTTACAGTCTATGGTTATTATTGTTATAGAGAACTTCGTAGCGCTTCGGAACTCATAAACTGTTTTATAAATGTTAACGAAGCCGACATGATTGAGGAAAGATATACTGAGTTCGTAAGTGGGTGCGTAAATACTTGATGAATCCAGGTCCTAGTCTGTACGAACGACCAAGGTGATCTTAAGATGTTTTCATGTTCGGTGAACCAGAATTTATTTTGTGGATAACCTTAGGTCTTTCTGCTTTCGATTTGGCATCTTAAAAATCATTCAATTACTTTTAATTTAGCTGGCTATTGAAGAGCAGCTTGATTATGATTGAGCTTTATCTTGAAATATGGTTACGTCACCAGTTACAGCCGTCCACTTCGACTGTAACTTTGGGAGAGCGAAGATCTCGTTTCTTTCAGGTCGGTGTTCGATCCCCCGATGCTCTGAGAGGTCGGTTACCGACTCTCATATCCCAGCTCCTTGTCCTCGTATCTTCCAAGTGCTACATAGTCCTGCCGGCTTTCTCAAGATCATTTGCGTTCTTCTACCAGACGAATATTGATAGTTTAAGACTGAGGTCTCTCGTTATTTTTTCTTTGAATCATGATGGACTATTTTCTATTCCTAGTGATTGCACGAAGGTTTTTGCTGAAGGGAAATAGATCCAAGGAATTTGAGAAATTGTCGACTACCTGTAACTATAACTATATTCCTCATACCTTTTTTCCAATATAATATTAGTATAATTTTCCAATCACGAGGCGTTATTTAAACACGCTTTGTGATTTAAGTAAGAATTTCCATCTTCAATCCATCATTGTGTACAAGTATACATGTTTCACTTACCCGTGTGCCTTTATTGGCAGGTTTACTAATTGTGGTTTACCTTTTGTGTACTTGTGGTCGGTTTAGAGAGTTTACCAACACTTGCATCCTGACCTGAGACCAGGCTTCCATGAACAAATCCACAAGGGCCGTGACGAGGATTCGAACCAACGTCCGAGAGCTTCTTAATGACTGGCTTCCATAATGACTGTTGAATGAGGCAATTTGTGTTAACGGTTCAACATTGCCATTAAAACCCGGCACAAGTCTGTAACTTCTGCAATGAATCCTCACGTTTCCTCATGAAGGCCTTGTGTTTTGACAATGTTGTTTATGTTTAATGAAGGTTTCGAAGTCGTGGGTCTATTGATATTTATACAATGTTCTCTAGTTGGGATTAGGTCGCTCTTCCTCGTCCTTCCTCTAACTCTAGGAGGTTTCTCTAGCCTGGGCAGGTCTCGAACAGCTCCTAGTCTTTTGAGCCAAGTAGATTAAGTGTAGCAGCTTGCCTCTTCACTGCAGGCGATGAGTCACAATAACGTGGCTAAAGTATGTTGACCAGACCACACACTAGAAGGTGAAGGGACGACGACGTTTCGGTCCGTCCTGGACCATTCTCAAGTCGATTGAGAATGGTCCAGAGAAGATTGAGAAGGTGATTGTCCCTTCACCTTCTAGTGTGTGGTCTGGTCAACATGCCTCTGCACTGTTTCACGGGGCACTATTGTAACATAATGACCAAACTATACATCAGGAAATGGACAAACGATGCCGTTTCGCTTCGTTTATGTCTATTATTAAGTAGTGTGAGATGTCACTTGATTTATTAATGGTCCAGAACGAACCGAAGCGTTGTTGTTTCTCTATTATCTGATGTGTGGATTGGTCATCATATCTTCAGCCACGTTATTGTGACTCATCGTCCATGATAGTAACATTTTCATCATTTCATCACTTTCACTATCATTATCCTCAGTCTACATGTTCGTCCAGAATGGTTGTCTTAGCCTCTGTTTCACTCTGACCTCCCGAGGTCCACCCTCCTTAGTCACTATATTCACCACCAGTCACCATAATCGTGTCACCAGTCCCACTCACCATAACCTCCACCATGTCACCATTATATATTTCTCTTCACCAAACTTCGCCTGAAATGCATTCACCTAACACTTCCAGTTTCCACTTTGCCAAAGTGCTCCAATACCCACCTAATAGTTCATTTTATCATGTAAATACCCACCCGTATCCACCTGTATCCACCTGTATCCACACGTGACCATTTATATCCACCTGCGTCCACACGACGAGTCTCTGAATGCACGAACTAGATGTATTATTCCCTCTTGAAACTGCCCACTGTACAGGGGGAGCACTTTCAACATTTTAAGAACACCTGTAACCCATTTATGTAACGAAGTAGGTGTGGAAGATGGCTTTGTAGTGTGTCTCTCGCTTTGGGAGTAGGAGAATCGACGCTCCTAGTACCCAAGTGAATGAAATATATATAATATATATTATATCATATAAATGTTTATATATATGTAGATATGTTGATATGTGTAGATATATTTTTTCCAAAAGTAATTCTTCTTCAATTATTTACTCACTTTGCATATATTGTATGATTATTTACCGCTTTTTAAAACCTTGTAAATACATTGTTACGAGCTAAATGATATCACATCATATTCTTGGAGTTATGTATATAATGTCGAGAGTTTGTTCTGTTTATAAGGGAAGTGAAAGTGACATACAGGAGACAGCAATGTTGGTGGTTGGGAAGGGTTGGTGGAATAAGGATTCTGTGTAAAGATTAGGTTATCTGGAAGGGTGGCAGTGTGGAAGAAAGCGACAGGTGTGGTAAAAGGGACGGGTGTAGTAGAAGGGACGGGTGAGGTAGAAGTGACGGTCTATAAAAGATTCTGACGCCTGTCAGACTCGCTACGATCCTCTGGCATCATCCTGGCCAGAATGATGACACTTTAAGATCTGCAAGTTCGCCAATTTTCGGATCCCAGAATGTCTGCTCATAACATTTGCCCCAGCTGCACGTATGGCCCGCTGGTGGTCTCAGATCTCTCAGCAGAGTGTCTGGGGTCGTCCTGGCAAGTCTCGAGTGTGGGAAGGTGTGTAGAAGGTCATCGAGTGAGATCAGAGTGTAGTAAAGGAAGAGAGCGTGACTCCCGGAGACGTAGGGATGGATGGAGAAGAACAAGAAGGGAATTAAATTGCCGGGAGAGGTAACAGAGATGGGAAGGAGAAACAGTTATTGAAGTATTGTATAAAGTAACATAATCGCCATGGGTTCACTAGGTTGTTTTAAGCGTAGGTTAGACATGTATATGAATGTATTTCTGTGGGTATAAATAGGAGCCGCTTCGTATGGGTCAGTGGGCCCTTCTGCAGTTTCCTTTATTGTTACGTTATTAGCAGTGTGTAAACTGAGTTTCAGATTTTCGCAGTGAATTAGGGAAGGAAAAAACTATCCCACTCAAATATATTTGTAGACACAAGCAAACACATGTATATGGGCTGACAGAAGTAAATATTCAGATAATTGTATCCAAAATATACACACATGCATTTAGACATGCAAATACAAACATGTAGACATACAAACAGACATGGAACCTGCAAAACACACACGTAGTCAGGCAAACACACGAATCTGTAAACATCGCGTGTCATTACATAGCTGAAGCAGCGCCTCTAATAACCTTGTTATGGGGGAGTGTGTTCGGGTGTTCGAAAAACGATGATATCTGAGTTTATACACGCAATATTGGTCAATAAATGGATTCACCGCACGACTATGAGTGGAGCAACGAGCCTGTTGGTATTTGCACAAGTCGTCATAGCAAGAAGGACAAGCGCTCCTAATAATGACGAAAGTGCTAGCAATATTTAAATACACAAATAGCGAGAACAACAATGATTACAATAAGGCTAAGACTAGCAAGTAGCAAGAAAATTACCTCGGAGCTCAGGGTTACATTCAAGATTACCTTGCACGGCACGCGGAATAACAACAGAAATAAAGGGAAAGCAACAGTTATTTCTGATAAAAAACACCTCATTTGTGTATTTGTGAAATTTATGTAAAGAATTTACACAAAGTCTTTCGCACTCTCCTGAGTGTTTTGTCAAGGTCTGAGTGTGTGATTAGGACGAGATTTACATCTCGACGTCTAATCTAATAAAGATTAGATGTTGAAATGTAAGTTGATATGTTGTTATATCTGTGAGAAGACATTACCATTACTTATTCAAGCTACTGTTGCTACCTCTAATGTCTCAATCATTTTGTTGTAGAAACTGTACGCTGTTGCGCGTCGTAGATCTGCGCTGTAGTGCGTTAAAGAAGCTTTACAATGTAGTGTCGTAGAAGCTCAATGTTGTAGTGTGTTGTAGAAGATCTATGCTGGAATAATTCTCTTTCGCTATGTTTTTTGTAGGTAGAATGATGTGAAATCTTTTACAAATTCCGGTCTAGCTTAGACCATCCTGTCGTGGCTTACAATGACGTTGGTGTAACAATGATTCATTAACTCAACGTTGATCTTAAATTGATTCGACGTTGATCTTAAATTGATTCGACGTTGATCTTAATTGATTCGACGTTGATCTTAAATTGATTTGACGTTGATCCAATGTTGATCTGCATTACTCAAGCAGGTTTTTGCTCCCTGGTTTTAAATAGTGTCGTCCCCGGAGGCTTAATCTTAATTTTTTTTCAGTGTTATACTGATTGTCTTGTAGACCGGTGAGAGCCGAAGGCGTTGATGAGTAAGTGAATGAAGGCATTGATGAGTAAGTAAATGTGTCAAGGTGAGTATTCTACTCCTGCGCATGACAGCATGAGATTTTGATGATCTTTATGTACGTGTCTGTGTATGTTTTGGTGTATATCTATGTACATTTCATGCGTCCATGTATGTGATATATTCTTGATTAATTGGTTGTTAATTATGAATTGTGGATGTTTTATTCATATTTAATAATGTCTTTTTGATGTTTTATTGGGTGTTAATAATTTCTTTCGGATGTTTTTTAATCAGAATTAAAAATGACCTTCGGATTTTTGTCGTGTACGGGTTATTTTAAGTTTGAGGATTTTATAGGGCCCCTTTTGTGACCTTCTGTGACCTTTTGGGACCTCGTGTGACCTCTAGTTTTTGTTAAATAAAATAATATTTTATTATGATACATTGTCCAAACTTCGGGACCACACTGGCTCATAAATCCATACATTATGTATTGTTAAAACTGTTGTTAAACATCTATATTTAAACAAAACTGTCAATACCTTTGGAACATAATGGCCCATAAATCCAGCAGGAATACATTGCTGTGATGGAAAAACTTTTGATGTAAATGCATAATTTAAAAACTTAAAAAAATAATTGGATTAATTAATGGTATTACGGTGTTGGAGAATGTTTCTAACCGGATCTTCTAGACCTATACCTCCCCGTCCCGTCTAGCAAATGATAACTTTTCATGTGTTAGTAGTCTGTTGTTAATGATCCCGTTGCCCTGTATTGAAGACACGTAGAGTGATGCTAACTTCATTGACGCTAATGATAACTTCATTAATTGTACTCGACACAACTTATTCCGTAGTCTGTCATAAGCTTCGGCCACAGAAGCAAAGCCTTGTCGATACCTCCTACCCCAAGCCTTCTGCCTCATTTTCCGTCCATTTCTTAAATTCCTCAGGTCGTAATTTCCCTCGATGTGTATGAGATTTGACTCAGCATGTACGAGACTCGCCTCGACGCGTATGAGACTGGCTTCGACATGTACGAGACTCGCCTCGACACGTATGAGACTGGCTTCGACATGTACGAGACTCGCCTTATGCAGTCTATTAATGCTTTATGTCTCTTGCAACTCCTCCTGTGCTGCCATCGACCATGGACGCACCACCATCATCTACTGCATCGCTCCCTGCTGTCTTAAACGTGTGATTGTCTGCTTCCTGCTGGATCCTCACTGCTATCTACCCCCTTCTGCCTTCTACTTGTGTGTGTCGGCCTTGCGGTGCGTCGAATTGGTCTTCCTTCTTCTCCTTCGGCGGGGTGGTCTCCTGTAGAAGGATAATGTGGATAAATCCAATTTGGGGTTCTTTTCGTGGATGGGCATCAAGGATCCCTTTCAGTACGACGAGCGCCTCATACCACACGAGCCGACGTACTTCTCGACGGGGTTCTCCAGATCCAGAGTCGACCAGTAAGTATTCGACTCTGTTGTTGTGTTCCATGGAGCTCTGAGGTTGACCAAACCACACACTAGAAAGTGAAGGGACGACGACGTTTCGGTCCGTCCTGGACCATTCTCAAGTCGATCGTGACTTTCTAGTGTGTGGTTTGGTCAACAAATTTCAGCCACGTTATTGTGACTCCTCGTCTGTGAGGCTGTCGGTTAGCGCCAGTTTAATGTGTGTGGTGAAGAGGAACGGATTTGGAGTTTAAGGTATTTAAGCACTATGGGGAATAATTCCATGATTCAATAATTTAAGAAATGTGGAGAGTTATGCCTCTTGTGTTCATGTTTGGTGTTTCGTCCTTGTGTGAGCTGATAGTCTGTGATAATTTCATTTCATGTGACGATATCCTAAATATATATATTTCTCTGTAGCACGCACACCCACACACACACATCCACACACACACACACACACACATCCCCAGGATGCAGTCCGGAGCAGCTGTCTAACTCCCAGGTACCTATTTACTGCTCGCTGAAAAGAAGCATCGGGAGGAAAGAAAACTCTGCCATCAACCGAGAATCGAACCAGGGGGCCCTATGACTCCTGAGCGCTGTCCACTCAGCTGTGAGGACCTGTGTGTGTGTGTGTGTGTGTGTGTGTGTGTGTGTGTGTGTGTGTGTGTGTGCGTTCGTGTGCGTGTGTAGGAAAGTTCACGTAACCTTTGACATTATGCTGCTTTTATTACCATATGACTTATTCACCGGTGGAGGTGACCCGTCCTCACCAGACACACCTTCCCTTCCCTTCTCTTCCCTTCCCTTCCTACACATCTTTCCTCTTCCCCTAAACATTCCTGTCCTCCCCAACATCCCCATCTCCCCTACACCTACCTTTTTCTAATCCTTTTTGGTGTACCCGCGGATATCCATGGATACTCGCGGATATACATGAATATCCATAGATATACATGTATCTCTGCGGATACACATTGTTACCCTCGAATACACATACATCCCAGCCAATATCCACTGGTATTTGCAGTTATACATAGATACCTGTGTATATATATAAGGATACCTGTGGATATTAATGGATAACCACGGATTCACATGGCTTCCCGCGGATATCCACAGATACTTACGATTGACCCCACGGGTATATTTGCAGGTATCCACGCATATCTGCGAATACACATGGATACTCTTGAATACACATAGATATACGAGGATATTCATAAATACCCGCGAATATCCATAAATACCTGCGAATATTCGTAGATAACCGCGGATATCCATGGATAACCACGGATATCAATGGATACCCGCCAATATACAAGGATAACAACAGAATTCTCCATTCTCTCCTCGTACACAGACATGGTCGACCTTCCTGAAATATTCAGTGGAAAATGTGCCGTAGTGATGTAGAATGAAGGTGTGCCATTGTTGCATGAAGACGAACGAACTCTTAGGTGAAGATGAATGATTGGTGGAGAGAGAGAGAGATGAATGATTGAGAGAGAGAGATGAATGATTGGTGGAGAGAGAGATGAATGATTGGTGGAGAGAGAGAGATGAATGATTGAGAGAGAGAGATGAATGATTGGTGGAGAGAGAGAGATGACTGATTGTGAGAGAGCGAGAGATGAATGATTGAGAGAGGTGGGAAGAGAGAGAGATGCATGATTTGAGAGAGAGAGAGGAATGATTGAGAGGAGGGGAATGATGGGGTAGATGGTGAACCAATTAGTGTTAGAGAGGTTACACAATTAATGTAGAGATGATTAACAAAACGCTTCGAGCTGAACAAATAATTAAATCAAATAACCAAAAAATCGAGGCAATGTAACAAAGTACAAAAAATCAATAAAAAAATAAAAAATTGTTCAAGGAAAAAAGGAAATATATATATATAATATATATATTAATATAGATATATATTATATATTATATATCTATATAATATATATATATATATCTATATATTAAATGCATCAATAATATCGGCCCACATATTAACTCGACATGGGGAATAATTGGTATTCCAATTATTATTAAATGATGAAGTGCCTCAAATCCTATCGAATAATTGATTGACTTGAAAAAAATAACAATTCAAAACACCTTAGAATACTTGTCTTCGGGTAGTGTATCACCTTTTCTTAACGCTCTGTGATAATTTATTCCGTATAGGAATTTAAACCTTAATTCCTCACTGCTATTAAACAATTATGTAATTCGGATTTTTTTTTCTTACCTGCGAATAATTAACCAATTAACCCCATTTCCATCCCATCATGGACAGGTATTTACTTTTTACGTAAGGTTTAGGAGCATATAATTTCTAAGTTCCACACACTGCCTTCCCTGATAGCTCTTCTCTCTCCTTCTCTCTTCTCTCTTCTTCCGTGCTCTCTCTCTCTCTATCTCTCTCTCTCTCTCTCCGCTCTCTCCTCTCTC
>WNGS01052365.1:6603129-6620331 GCA_020271785.1 Procambarus virginalis
TCAGCATAGTCATTATCAGTCACCATAGTCATTGTCAGTCACCATAGTCATTGTCAGTCACATTAATCAGAGCTATTTGCTCCGGATGCATCAATCCGTTGATGCAATCCCCGACTGTCCAAGTGGTTGGGCACCATTCCTTTCCCCCACCTCCCCGTTCCATTCCTAATACTTATCCTGATCCATTCCAAGTGCTATATAGTCGCAAAGGCTCGGCTCTTTCTCCTGATAGTTCCCTTCCTATCCTTAGGCTCGCCTATTTAGTCATACGGGCTTAGCGCATTCTCCTAACATTATTATGACGGCGAAGTCACGAAAAGGTTTCACCATCGAGCTAGATCCGAAGAAAACTTGCGCAAGGCGATCTAAAGAAAACTTCCTCGAACTCTAGAGGGACTGAGGAAAATTATATCTAGTTGTTTCTAAAGAAAACTAGAGCTAGGGGGAGTCGAAATAGATCTTTGGGAGCTAATTAGAACTATAGATCCTAGTGAACTTATTGGAACCAGATTTCCGGACCTAACTGGAACTAGACCTAGGTGACCTAATTAGAAATAGATCTAAGGAACCTAGAGAATTAGATCTAGAGGCTCGAGGTATAGAAAGCTTGTTCACTTACTATACAAAAGAAGCCATTCACGAAGTCTCCTACTTCCCATTTAGGTAGGTCTATATTATTTTTAGGTAGGCCACATATATTTTTTTAGGTGGGCTTTTTTATTTTTTATGTAGACTCAATAATTTGTTAAGGCCTATATATTTTTCATTTCGCTCCTCGCCAGATAAGTGAGGGAAGGGGGGAGGGGAGGTGATTAACAGGGGAAAGCACCAAGTCTTTACGACTATATAGCACTTGGAAGGGGTCAGGATAAGGATTTGGGATGGGACGAGGAAAAGGAATGGTGCCCAAACGTTTGGACGGTCGGGGATTGAGCACCGACCAGCATGAAGTGAGACCCTCTCTCTATCGTCCAGCCAAAGTGGTTGGATAAGGGGATTTTCGTAACAAGTTCACTTGGACATGTCGGGAAGGACTACAGCCTCGCTTCCTGCAGGGTCCAGGTTCGATCCCCGATGGCCCAAATGGTTGTTGGGTACCCTTCCTTCCGTTCTCATATCCCAGCTCCTGGTTATCGTGTGCCTTCCAAGTGCAAGCAACCTGTCCTCTCTCTCTCTCTCATTTCGATGCCACAATCCCCCACGGACAAAATATGATGTACTATAAATCACAGCGCCTCTCAAACAACCCCGTTTTCTATGCCTGGTGTATCGGTTAGGTTAAGTTCGGGCAATATAGTACATCATTACCCTGTTGTGACAACTCGAGAGGAAGAACTCGCTAAATAGTCATTCTGGCTGAGCAGTTTCCCCTCGTAATTACAATTTGAAGAAAAAACAAACCTTAAATTTCACGCTTGGCAACAATGAGAATGCGTTCCAAGCCTAATTTGCAACTTCAGTTGCCTGCTCGTTGTTTTATTTGTATTTATACATAATTGCTTAAGAGTTGGCAAGCATCAGAGACAGATTAGCTTGTCATGCATTTTGTCTATACTAAAATAATAAAATCCCAAATAATATTTAATGGATAATGTGCAATATTCGGGGTTTTATGTAGACTAGGCTTTCTCCCCCCTGGAACATTATAGATTGATAAGTATTGATGCAGACTAAAGGCTTTCCCTGGGCCATTATAATCATTGATATATTTCGAAGGAGAGTGCTTGCTTGCAGTCAAGATAAATTGGTGGGGTAATGGCACATGTGGAGCACGACACATATACTTGGGAGCCAGCAACAGCCGGCCACCACAACAAATTACAGGTCATTACGTATCGTGAGCTCGTTACATGTTCAGACGAGTCCGGAACGTGTTGGCTACCTGTCGATAATTTAACCATTGTGATTATATATATATGTATATATATATATTTTTTTTATGGGTGTTGAAAATACGAGGTCCAAATTATTCATTTCTGTTTCTCTCACAATTTAGGAATTCTAATAGAAAAAAATTGTTTTTGATTGCATATTCAATATAGATTACGTTATCGATGATGTTGCATGGTATGTGTTTATAGTGTATAAATAGAACGTTGTCGGTTAATGGTAGAAAGCTTTGGCAGTGCCAGAACCTGAACATAACGCAAGGATATGGCACTAGGCTATTGGGTCACACAGCGCCTGGGGGTATAGATTATCAAATGAAAGAGATAGCTAGAATGACCACATGGTTTGTGGAAGAGATATGATAGCCGGATAAGAGCTATGCATGATAACTGATCACTTGAACCCTCGGGCATGGAACGCTGGCTCTGCAACCAGCGAGTCCATCGTTGTGCCGACCATTCCAATCGGTACAGGAACAAAATTTAAAAAGTTCAGAGACAGGCCAAGTGGGCTGAGCTATATGAAAACAAGAGAAACAAAATATATATATATATAGCACTTGAAAGGGGTCAGGATAAGGATTTGGGATGGGACGAGGGGGAAAGGAATGGTGCCTAACTACTTGGATGGTCGAGGATTGAACGGCGACCTGCATGAAGCCAGACCGTCTAGCCCAAGTGGTTGGGCTTGGGGGGGGGGAGGGGAGTGAATGGTTGTTGAGTTGGTTGAATGAAGGTTTAGGGGCGTTATGAATGGTTGAATTAAAGACATTGGTTGTGTGAGGGTTGAGTCCTGTGAGGTGAGTGTAGTTCTTCCCGAGGGTGGGGCCAGGGTTGTCAAAATCGATGAAGTTGTTATGAGCGTAATGAGGCAGTGTTCATGAGTGCACTCGAGCGAGTGCACTCGAGTGCAAGGTGGTGTGGCTGGGAATGCAACTGAGTATAAGGTATGAGGAAGTGGAGTTATTGTGAGTAGTAAGGGCGAGTGTTTAAAAATGTAAGGGGCATGTGGAGGCAATTGTGCTTTTGAATACAAGTCGAAATCAAGAAATTCATTTTGTTTACAGTGTAGTGATGACGTAGAGGGAAACATACTTTTCTCAGCTCTTAGACTCCACTCCGGCAAGCTGCAGGAACTGACCACTACCTCTTACATAACCCAGCGCCCACCACAGCCTCATTAATGTGTCGACCTCATACATAGCCACCAGACTACACAAGTCTGTGCCTCACCACTCTCATCCATTCTAAAGAACACAATAGAACAAGAACAATTAGTTGCGTATAAGAAGCCTGTGTGTATATATGTACATATATATATAATTTAATCTTGTAGGTCCTCCCCCCTTCTTTAAGGTCGAACTACTGACCTTCGCCCGGATGAAAGCCCCACAACAGCTGGCAAACTCCCGGGTACCTATTTATTGCTAGGTAAACAGGGACATTAGGTGAAATGAAATGTGCCCAGCCATTTCTCTCCCGGGGCGGGAATCGTATCCTCGTATCCCAGCTCCTTGTCCTCATTTCCGAGCTCCTTGTCCTCATATCCCGGTCTATTGTCCTCGTATTCTAGCTCCTTGTCCTCATTTCCGAGCTCCTTGTTCTCATATCCCAGCCCATTGTCCTCGTATCCCAGTTCCTTATCCTCATATTGTTCCCAATGAACAAATCCACAAGGGCCGTGACGATGATTCGAACCTACGTCCGAAAGCATCCGAGACGCTGCCTTCCAATGTCATATACTCACACAGGCTTAGCGTTTTCTCTTCGCTCTCAGTTTGGTAAAAGTTATTTTGGTGTATATCAAGTTTCTCTATTGTGTATGGCTGTTCGCCGAAAAACTATATTCTGTCGCGATGACCAAATTTAAGGTGTTTTCCGGAAAGTGTGATTTTTCTTAGCTTTTGAGTCGTAAGAGTTGGATTAGCAGGACAATGTAACTCGGTACAAAAGTATAACACAATGACACAATACAACATATTACTAAGCACCTCAACAAAGGACGACATTGTCATCCAGTCCGCTTTTCCAAAGATCAATGCTATTCAGAAGAGAGTGTGTGTGTGTGTGTGTGTGTGTGTGTGTGTGTGTGTGTGTGTGTGTGTGTGTGTGTGTGTGTGTGTGTGTGTGTGTGTGTGCGCGCGCGCGAGAGTAATAATTCCCACAGGCTTCATACGCATCATTCTCCCTCTCTTTTTTATTTATAAACTTCACGATTACCAAGAATCCTTGAGTCGGTGCAGATGTCCCTTTTTAAGATTTCAAGTTTCCTTAGACCATTCCGGGGAGCCTGAAAGCTTTGTTGTGCAATTATATTCGAGACCGGACTTATATTCAGACCTTTCTATGTTTTTTAATACGATTTATTCTCTTTTTCTCTATTCTTTGTTCTCATTTTTCAATGTTTTTATATTGCTTCTTCTTCTTCGTCTGCAACAGGTGGAAGGTCCGGGATGCCAGGGGCGGAGCCGGAGAGGGGAGACGCTTTGGCAAGGGAGCCTGAAGGGGACACACGCCAGTTTCAGCTCCTTCTGCAGGAAGAAAACCAACTACAGCAGCAGGAGGGAGAATACCAACATCAGGAAGAAGGCAGACAGGAGCATTTTTCGATTGCAGGTGAAGACCAGCAGCAGCAGGAAGAGCAACAACAACAACAACAACAGCAGCAGCAGGTGGGTTATTTTAAGTTTTTGGGAACCACGATAAAAATCTTCAGAGAGACATCGTTTGGATCGTCTTGTAAACGAGTCTGGCGTAAGGGCCTGTGAGCTTTTCACTATTGTCAGACGGTTCAGACCTCTTTGCCCGCCACACGTCCGAGGCGGGACTTTGAGACAGTAACGAGAAGGGTGTTACTCGTAATAGGTTGTTATTAGATGTCTTGATGGGCTTCTTAAACCAAGAAATGGATCTTCGAGTGACAGGCGTTCCGCAAACATGCTACACAGGCCTTGATTAAAGTCAGCATAATTTATAGATAATTCCGAGACGTGCAGTTAAAAAGTCGATTCCAACACTTCGCATTGCGTAATAGTTTCATAATTGAATTTCTATTTTGCGTCCACTGTGTTTTTATTAGATTCGTCGACCGCAGGTTGTGGGACACGTCTCGAATTCCCGCTTCCCTGGGGAGGGGCTGCCAGGGATCCGGAGTACTGCCGCAGGCACGCTGGAAAGGGCGTTGCCATCACTACCTGTACCGCAGGCGGCTTTGGGTGTCAGTCTCCAGGAACACCTGCCGGAGTTGAGCGGTTCCACACGCGCTATGAGGACCACCAAGCGTAACCCAACGCCTTCCAGAGTACGTTTGTCTTCTGTTCCGCACCCGTCTGCATGTACACTCACACGTGAGTATGAGGCATACTCACGTCAGCAAACATACACGCTATATTTTTCTGTCTGCTTCCCTTTCCGGTCTATCCAAACTTCTCTTTCAGTGTCATTCACTCCCTCTATTCTTTTGCTTCCCTCACTCTGGCCCAATTATACCTACTTCCTCTGTCTCACTCCCGTCTTCACTGTCTCTCACCCGACAGGATGTCAACAGCAGTTCGTCGTACGAGAGTGTTCAGCTGCCCGGCTGCATCGCGGACGAAATGCGTCCTCTCGCCGCCTCCGACACTCTGCAGGCCAAATACGACAGCTATAGCGAGCTCTACAAGGTCCACAAGGACACAGATGTCCGTAAGGTGAGTCTCCCTGGATACACTGATCTCTGTAAGGTGAGTCTCCCGTGGTTCTATGGCCTCCGTCAGGTGAGTATCCCCTGGGCAACAGACTACTTCAACCTGAGTTTTTCTGGAGTACAGTAACCTTCGAAAGTTGAGTCTTCCAGGATACTCTGACCTCCGCAAAGATTCTTCCATAAGCTACCCTGGTGTGGTTGAGGACCCAGCAGAGATGCACCTTCAAATGTTGTTTGATTACGTTAATACAATGTATTAGTGACGATAATGTGAAATATGAAATAAAAAACTTTTAGTGTGCCCTCGAATTTTGTTTACAGAAAACCAAATTTTTCAAAGAAAATGTTTTCAGCATACACTTTTTATATTTTAAACCAACGATTTCTATTACATTAAAGTTACAACTTGAGAATAATCTCTGTTTATAACAAAGGTTCATTTCCCAGTTTACATGTATACTATTATAGGAACTGTAAAATGCTTTCAAATCCTCACAAATATCTGGATAACTATCCAGGTGATTTGAGGGAGGTGCGGTTTCTGATAGTAATGGACTTTGTCTGAAGACAGGTTGCTGTCTGACCCATAGAATCTTGTTGTTGTATTGGCTGACTCGCTGGATCTTATTGTAATCTCGTTGACAAACCCACAAGGCTCCGTGGATCGCGTTGGTAGACCCCGGAGACCTTGGTAACGCGCTGGCTTACCCGCATTGCCTTGTATTTGTGTTTCTGGGTTAAAAATTATTCATAACAATTATTGTAACATGTTACACTTGTGCTATTTTCTTAGTCCATCGACGCGTGTGTGTCACGAAGACGCATTCGCGCTCTCGTCAATTAAGTTTTTGCGACTCATCTTTAATAAAAGAGAACTGCATGCTTTATAAGAGTGCAAAAATCAATTGCATAGCCCCCTAAAAAAAAGAAAATTAAGTTTTCAAGAAAGAATACAGATCAAAGCGCTTGAATATATTATGAGGTGGCTCAGAGTTTCATAAAAGGAATACTTCAAACTACCACTGTTGAACAATGGCTTCTGGTTTGATGGATGGCACTGTTAGCTCACTTGTGTAAGGTAGCCGGACGGGTGAACAGGCAGACGGAGGTGGGCAGACGGGTGTACAGGCAGACTGGCAGACAGGTGGGAAGACAGGTGTTCTGGCAGGTGGGCAGACACATTAGGGAGTAAACAAAGTTCCTGTCTCTTAGACACGCATGTCAACAGACTCACACCAGCAGGTTTTGCAACGCTGATTAACAGCTGAAAAGCTTTCAGAAATCTGGACAAGGAGGCATTTTAAGGACTGCTAACAGCCCATGTGTGATCAGTAATGAAGCCTGCATCTTATGCGTGGAACACATTCTAAAAAAACCTGAGACAAAACTCGAGAAGGCTCAGCGATATGCCACAAGTCTGGCCCCAAAACTGCGAGATGTTTTGGGACATCTCTGTATAGACAGAGATGGATCATACTACATTTAGAGATGGAAAAGAGGAGACATAATTGCGACGTAAATGATCCTAGGTGGATATGGACTAGGCCGATGAGAATGAAGTGTTTAGCAGGAGGAACAGCAAAACTAGAAGCCACGAATGGAAGCTAGAAAAGCAGATGAGACATAGCGACGTAAATTTTTTGTTGTTGTTAAAGACAAGTGAGAAATTTAAATTAGCTAAAGGAGGTAGTTTAGGCTAATATCTTACGTTGATTTAAATGTACACACGATCACACAGAGGAAAGTCTGTCCAAATAGTTGGTTACTGTCTAACAGGCTGGCAGCCATTCAAGACGTAAAGGTGATAAGTTGACCAAACCACACACACTAGAAAGTGAAGGGTCGACGACGTTTCTGGTGACTGTAAGACCATTCACAATCGACTTGAGAATGGTCCAGGACGAACCGAAACGTCGTCGTCCCTTCACTTTCTAGTGTGTGGTCTGGTCAACAACTTTTAGCCACGTTATTGTGACTCCTCGTCCGCGTAGGGGTGATAAGCACATACACTTCAGATCATATACTGTATATATGTGACAGCTGGTAGTAGATTGATCTGTCTGTGTCAGGCGACGAGGGAAGGAGTGCCAAAGGCACTAAATAAAACAAGGCTATGCAAGTTCAAAAATAGTAGTGTCTTAATGATTAGTTCAAGAATATTGAGGCACTTTGAACGCGGACAGACACCGTGTATTCTATATATGGATTTGCGCTTTTTCCGGTTTATCTGGGCTATACCGGATTACACTCGTTCGTCAGTCTAACAGTCTGTCTATACAGTCACCAGTAAGGCCTTGTCGTCACATCACAGTCACCAGTAAGCCCTTGTCGTCACATTACAGTCACCAGTAAGCCTTGTCGTTCCCTTACAGTCACCAGTAAAGCCCTGTCGTCACATTACAGTCACCAGTAAAGCCTTGTCGTCCCCTTACAGTCACCAGTAAGCCCTGTCGTCACATTACAGTTACCAGTAAGCCCTGTCGTCACATTACAGTTACCAGTAAGCCCTGTCGTCACATTACAGTTACCAGTAAGCCCTTGTCGTTCCCTTACAGTTACCAGTAAGCCCTTTCTTTCCCTTACAGTCACCAGTAAGCCCTTGTCGTCACATTACAGTCACCAGTAAGGCCCTTGTCGTCCCCTTACAGTCACCAGTAAGCCCCTGTCGTCACATTACAGTCACCAGTAAGGCCTTGTCGTCCCCTTACAGTCACCAGTAAGGCCTTGTCGTTCCCTTACAGTCACCAGTAAGGCCTTGTCGTTCCCTTACAGTCACCAGTAAGCCCTTGTCGTTCCCTTACAGTCACCAGTAAGCCCTATATAATCGACTTAACCTTAGTCGACTATTTTTGTCCACGTTCTTGTATTTGTATGATGTCCTCTCTTACGCCCGATTCGTTCAGTAATCCTCTCGTTCGTGCAATCGCATGTCCTTCATCTCGTTCCTTAGATTTTATGTCGATTCTCTCCTTCGTATGAACGCCTTCTCTTTCGTGCGTCCGTTTATGTGGGTCCTTTGGTCCGTCCGTGCGTATATCTGTCCTCTGGTCCGTGTGTTCCTATGTCGGTCCTTTGAAAGAAAATGTGACGAAACTGTACACACCGCCAGGTGGCCATTGCCAAGCATAGTTGTCACAGACTTAAAGAAAACTAGATACAACTTCATATGATAAAAGTCACTAATTCTTTCTGTATAACGCGCGGGAAATGTCAACTGACACACCTACGGGGTCACCATAGCCCATGCTACTTGGAGCTGTTTGTTCCAAGTAGCGAATCTTTAACAACAACAACAGTCAACTGTCAGATGTAAATCAGCATCGGAGTTGCAATACTAGTTACCAGGCAAGGTAATTATCAGGAGAAAGGTCTAGGCCAATAGGGCTATACTGCACTGGCAAGCCTGACTTCTTGGGCCATTGGGGATCGAACGCAGACCCAATAAGAAGCAAATTCTTCGCTCTACCGACCAGACCAAGTGGTTACTAGGATAATGTGTCTTTTTATAAGATAACCTAAGTTGAAATTGATATTTGAGGATAAAGGTTAAGACTTGTAAGTGAAAGACTGACAGATTAAGTGAAAGACTGAGAGGTTACGTGAAAGACTGACAGATTACGTGAAAGACTGACAGATTACGTGAAAGACTGACAGATTACACGAAAGACTGAAGTGGACTGAAGACGTAAAAGACTGACAGAACACGAAAGACTGACAGATTACGTGAACGACTGAAGTGGCTGAAACGTAAACAGAGACTGCCAAAGATAATGTTTTGCAAAGGCGCCAAGAGTGGCAGCGTTCTTGTAGCCGCAGCCAAGTATCACCCCGGGACCGTGTCTGTGTGTATGTAGCGCCTGCAAGACGACCTTACAAAAACGGTGAGTTGATTAATACATTGAGTCGATAAATCAATTATCTAATTACTGAGGGTAGGAGAGCTATGGAAGGATAGATGGCGAAGAGGAAATTAATTTGTCTCTCTCTCTCTCTCCTCTCTCTCTCTCTCTCTCTCGCTCTCTCTCTCTCTCTCTCTCTCTCTCTCTCTCTCTTTGTGTCTTTTTAAAGAAGCTCATTTGAAAAGACCATGCAAGATGCAACTTTTCATCCTGCGAGACTGTAAAGGCTATAGGAAGTCTGGAAAAGCTAGAAAGTCTTGCATATGCATTGAAGAAGAAGAAATGTTTGTTTTTTCCACTTTACATGATCTTGTAGTGCAATATAAACGATAGTGAGTACTCCCGAACGTGTCTGTTATTCCGTTCGTCTATATGCGTACGTTCCCGTTTGCGGGTTTCCGTTCATCGACCCGTACGTTCAAGAGTCAGTGTATTATTCAACCGTTCGTATGTTCGGGTGTGTATCAATGTGAGGGTCAATCCCTGTGACCTTAATTTCACGAGCGGGTCAATGATTCCATTTAGTGAATCACCCCAGAGAGAAAAAAAGGAGGTTCCTAACGACTTAATTGCGTGTTATCTATTATTTAATCAACGCGAACATGGGCTAATATATGAAAACCTAATTGAATAAATTGCATGATCTGAAAATCGAAGCTTTAAGCCTCTTTTCATTGATTTATTCTACATTTTATTTTTCATCTTCGTCTTTTTAGCTTTCTTTCACCTTCATCTTCATCACCTGTAAATAAATACAAGGTTGAGCTTACAAATAAATTAGGTTGACCTTTTATTTTCTCAATGCTACAAAGGCCAACAACAGCGAATTGTATGAATACAATTGACCTAAAGATTAGGTAATAACGGCTGTCGTTTGTGGAAAGGTTGAGCGATATGGTTCAGGAGAAATCCAATAGACCACCGAGGCCCTGCTTTCATTTTTTTTTAAATCCTACGAAGAGAGAGGATTTTATTTATTGAGTGTCAGTCTGCGTTCACTAGAGAAACGCAGTGACAAGGGGATATGACTGAGGTTTTCAAGTGAGTTAGGAGCATAAATAAAAGGGGATATGATCGTTGTTTTCAGGTTAGTTAGGAACATAAGCAAAAGGGGATATGAATGGTGTTTTCAGGTGAGTTAGAAGCATAAACAAAAGGGGATATGAACGGTGTTTTAAAGTAAGTTAGGAACATAAACAAGAGGAATATTATCGGTGTTTTCAGGTGAGTTAGAACATAAACAAAAAGGCGATATGAACGGTGTTTTTAAGTAAGTTAGGAGCATAACTAGCAATTATAAACACAATTATGAATCTGTCACAACAGGTCTGATCCCGATGTATGAATACAAGTTGCACAAATTTCTTTTAAATATTGATATAGAAAATACAGTTTGGAAACAGGGTCGTGGAGGAGTGGAACGGGCTGCCAACTGACATTAATGAGACAAACAGTTCAACAGGGGACAGGAATCATCAAGCATTTACTCAACCACTTACGAAACATGTACATCTTTCCTCAAACACAGAGACTTGGTTTACACGGATTTACACTTTAGGAGCTTCGAGGCTTCACAACCCAAGGTTATTATTCTTATAAACAATTATAACCTCGTAGTGCTTCTGAGCTCATAAACTATATAATAAATGTAAACAAAGCCTCCATGATTGAGGAGAGATGCACAGGTTTCGCAACTGATTACGTAAATGATTAGTTTCAGGAATAGAATAGATAGGTACATGAGTAAAAGAGGGAAGATCTCAGGCTGGACCCGTCTAGTATGGACCAACGGGGCGGTCTCTAATTCATGTGATAAGTAGTTTATCTTACCCATCAAATAAATTCTCTGGCCTACATATAGCCACAACGCTGCTCGCTAAGATAAACATACCGTAATATTAAACAATGCCATTACCTACGAAATCACGTCGTGAGAGAGGAATTAGTGGGACGAACCTGAGCTTTTGTTTTCAAAGGAGATAAATATACAGCTAGAAGGAGCAAAGAAGCATTTGGGAAAGATAAATAGATATTGACAAACACAAGAAGTAAAAATCTATATAGAAAAGATACTGGAGATATGCATCCAGAAAGAGTAGAGATGCATATGGGAAAGAAAGGTGGATAGAAGTAGACAGACCATAAGGAATAAACTGAGAGGGGAAGCAATCAGGCTGAGGGGAACCTCTGGCTGGCATTGTCTTAACCCTGAAGGTACACGTCATTAGTCAACTCTTCACTCAAGGTCCTTGAAAAGTGGTGCTGCAGGAAGGGGGTTGATTAACTCAATCAATTGTCGTGTTGTGGCGGCTATAGAGAGGGAGAAGAGGGGTTAGGAGTTGACCATGATATTTACTCTTACTTGTTCTCTTTCTCTCTCCCTCTCTCTCTCTCTCTCACTCTCTCTCTCTCTCTCTCTCTCTCTCTCTCTCTCTCTCTCTATCTCTCTGTGCCCTGGGGGACGCCGGAAGGGCTGGCTGGCAGGTGTGGAAACAGAGTGCGGTCATATTTTTTGTTTAAACTGGTGGATACAGAAACAGACGACCTCTGACTCCTGTTGGCAGGCTGAGAGCTTTCCCTTCCGACAGCTCACGGTAAGCCTGGAACTCGGCCCGCCAGTCGGTTAACATCCAGATGCCCCATTACCATTGGGTGAACAGAGGCGAGGAGTTAAGGGCTGGCGTCCAGATAGTTTTCCCTGGCCAAGACTCGAACACAGACACTACGCTGGCGAGGCGCGGGGCGGGATCTGTCAACTACGGCACGACAGATCTGTCCGTTGGCCCGTCCCTCTCTTATTCGTTGTCCTCATGTGTGTATCTGTCCGTGTACATGTACGTTATCGGTCGCGCCCATGTGTGTATATCTGTGTATATTAATTTATGCCTTTATGTAATTGTATATTTTCCTTCATTTGCGCATCGGTGTGTGTGTGTGTGTGTGTGTGTGTGTGTGTGTGTGTGTGTGTGTGTGTGTGTGTGTGTGTGTGTGTGTGTGTGTGTGTGTGTGCAAGTCAGACTTCCGCGATCTTCTGTTTGCAGTCGTGCAACCTGAGAATAAACGGAACAGCAGAGGATCTATTGGCCCACACCAGGCAGCTTTTATCCACCCAAACTCATTCACATAATGTCTAGCCTACACTTGAAACAATCCAGCGGCTCGACGTCGGTCTGTGCGCGTCGGTCCGCTCATCTGTCCGACAACTTGTCGTACGCTTCAAGCCATCTAACCGAACACCCATCTCGGTAGGAATTAAATCGCTTCTATTAACTGGTTATCATGTCGTTTAGTATAGTAATATTAAAGAGGTTTATAATTTGGAAATTTTATTTAGGAATTATGTCTAGAATTTTGGGCATACTATGATAAAATCTTTGGAGCACGGCGGTGGAATCGAACCTTCATCCTAGTTATTATGTACTAGGTCTATATGCACTTGAATTTTTTCATTCTTACTATGATCATTCTTGATTTTTGTAATTGCCCCTTTTTCTTCATATTCTTCTATTTCTGTCGTTCGCATCATTCTCTCAGCGCCACAAATGTCAACAATGACGAAATATATGAAGGTTTCTACGTAAGGATCTCTGGCAATGTTAGGCAACAGTGGCTGTCGTCTTGGAAAGGTTGAGTGATATGGTCCAGGAGAACTCCAATAGGTCACCAAGCAACGCCTTGCTTTGATTGATGTGGAAATTTGTATTGAAAGTATATTCTATTATTTCAGGCTCTAGGAGGGAAAGAGGGAAGGGAGGAGGGAAGGGAGGGGAGAAGGGAAGGGAGGAAAGGGAGGGAGGATGAGATGGAGACAATGATATCAACTGTTAATTAAGTTACAGTATTATTTACAACTTGCTAAGTGACTGGGAATGGTGTTGGGTGCAGCAAATGACTCTAGACGTTTACTATTTCATATGTAATCTGGAGTCTCTATCGCCTCCATCACCACACAACACTTCACACGCTGTCATATCTATTATTGTTCCTCTAACTTTTGTTCCTGTAGGTAACTTGTGTTATAATAGTGACTTTGGCTGAACGTCTTGTGTTATAAGTGCATTTTTGGCTAAATGAATCGTGTTATAATGGATCAGGTGTAGAACTTTTAGGCCAAGAGGACAAAGTTTAAAGTGGAAACTCGAATCAGTCGAAGGAAACGTAAGGAAATGCTCCTACCCTGTACGGTTGGTCAACAAGTGGAATGCACTGAAAGAAGTAGTTGTGAAAGTCACTTCCATCCAAAAATTTTAAGGACAGATTCGACAAAGAATTCGAAGGTCAGAATAGTTAAATTATATAACGCAGCATATCCAACACAGCTCGTAGCGTAGGTGAGGCATGAAGAACCAGACCTCACTTCCCTCTGATCACTGTTAGACAAGTATTGTTAGGTTAGAACGGTTTTGGCAAGCACCACCAGCACAAACAGTCTCACTACCACTGCATCCCTCACTACCACAACCACCACAACCAGTACCACTCCGGCCCATCCCTCACTACCGCAGTTTCCCCTCCCACACCCACAATCCCCTCCCACACCACAATCCCCCACAGTTTTACAACACACTCACGACTCCCACAGTCTCACTCCCACACATTAGCAGCATATGGGACGCTGGCAAACACAAGTACATTGTCTAGAAACCTAAATCGGGACTCTTTGAAGGTAATCAACGCAACATATGNCGTGGCTTTGCAAGACTGTCATGTACTCAAACTTATGCTATGTTATGAACGGTATGTACTTATTACTCAAACACCAATGCTATGTACTCTCAAAATCCCATGTGCCTTTTTGTGTATAAATAAATAATTAAGCTGCTCGAGTTAGAGACTGTATGTGTGTGGTCGGTCTCGAACCCATTGATGATGTAATATGCATTCAGTTTGGTAACTAGCTCATCAAGGCATGTTACTTAGCTAAATGAAGTTTGGGGTTCAGTCCCTGAGCCCATTATGTGCCTCTGTAACCCTTTCCACTACCGCCCACTGGATGGGAATGGGGTGCATAATACATGAACTAAACGAAATTGTTAATCTAGTTGATTGACGACAAAGAGCCGGGTCTTAGGAGCAGAAGTTCATTCCTGCAATAATAACTATGTGATTACAAGGAGGCAGCAGAACTAGGTGAATATATGAACGTGTTATTGATGTTATGTTACTATAATATTAATTTGACCATTTTCTCATGAAGAGAATATCATAGAAAACTGTGAATAGGTTAGACAGTTTAGGGTGCTCTATAGTAAAAAGAATATCGTATGAATTTACATTTATAATAGTTTAATTATAATTCATTGTGTCGGGGGACAGGAAGACAGAGTGTATGCATGCACTTTAGGCTTATATCGAAGTTCCCCCCTCCAAAGACAGAATTACTGGCCCAGGAGGCAACCACATATCAATAACCCCATTGCCATATGAGGGGGGCCTCGCGGCTGAGTGGATAGCACCTGGGGATCGTCGACCTAATAGCCTGGGTTCTATTCCCGGCGGAGGCGGAAACAAATGGGCAGAGTTTCTTTCACCCTGATGCACCTGTTCACCTAGCAGTAAATAGGTACCTGGGAGTTAGACAGCTGCTACGGGCTGCTTCCTGGGGATGTGTGTGTGAGTGTGTTAGAGAGAAATATATGTAGTAGATATAATAGAGGAAAAACAGATTGGTTAGAAAGGCGGGGTCCAAGAGCTAATACATTGATTCTACAGATACAAATAGTAAATACAACAAGCTGACTACCTACTTACTGCTAGGTGAACAGAGCCACTAGGCGAAAGGAAATGTTTCCAACCATTTCTGTATTTGTATATGCGTATACATGTATTTACAAGTATATACATACTTGTATATATGTATACATGTTAAGCTTATATCGACGTACTCTTCGGGGTCGAATTATTGACCCTCCCCCCAGGATACAACCCCCCCCCACACTAAGCAAGCTCCCTGGTACCAATTTACTGCTAGGTGAACAGATGCAATAGGTGATAGAAAACGCATCCAACCATTTCTACCCTGCCCTGGATTCCCTATGGCCGTCTTGCGACCATAGAGGTCGTAAGCAGGAAAAAAATAAGTAGGACAGGAACTTCATAACATCTTAAGGTATGGACATTAGGTGGGAGGGGGTGTACCCAGGATACATAATGTGTTCGCACTTTGTTGTATTGAATTCTCTGCTGTATGACTCTCCTGTACTCGTGCTTGTAGTGTGTTGACACTACAAACTCGCTAACTTGTAACCCACAGGTACAATTGGCCAGTTAGCCAGCACTAATCCATAACCTCGATCATCATCCCCCAGTTCACTGACAGGTTAGTTGGCAAGTCTCTCTTGTCCTAGTTGCTCTGGTCTGTCCTCGGAACTTGTGACACGAAACACCTCATGGCTTCCAACACCTCATACCTCATGGCTTCCAACACCTCATACCTCATGGCTTCCAACACCTCATACCTCATGGCTTCCAACACCTCATACCTCATGGCTTCCAACACCTCATACCTCATGGCTTCCAACACCTCATACCTCATGGCTTCCAATACCTCATACGTCATGGCTTCTAACACCTCATACGTCATGGCTTCCAACACCTCATACGTCATGGCTTCCAACACCTCATACCTCATGGCTTCCAACACCTCATACCTCATGGCTTCTAACACCTCATACCTCATGGCTTCCAACACCTCATACCTCATGGCTTCCAACATCTCATAAAACATAGCTTCCAACACCTCGTGAAGAACAATTCCCAGACTTTGCAAGTTCTATACTTACTCAATAAATGCTATCTTACCTATAGATTAAATTACATGACTGAACTTCATGCTAGCAATAAGGTTTTTAAAAGCCAGAAAATGAAACCTAAGAAAATGAAAGAGAGTTCAGCCTGCTTTTGGTACCCTGATAAAGGGGAGACTGCAACATTGTTCGTCACTCTGGCTACTGACTTGAAAGCAACAGAAGAGCATCGTTTGACAAGATTAGAAATAAGGATCATTGAGAGAAAACATTGGTGTTCTGTTAGAAGGAAACCGTGATTTGTCATTTTATATGTCAGCCAGAAGATGGCATTTCCATGAAGTTTATTCCCGTTGACGTGTTGCAAAAAATAAAACGGGGCAAAATATAATTTAAATTTTAACGTGGGAAAAATATATTAGAGTTAAAGACTTACACAAAAATGACAATGAGTCTGAATGACTTTAAATATCGATGCTTAAATGAAATGTTAACCTTAAGTGTAGGCATTACCAGTGCAAGTTCCTATTGGACATACATAACCAAAACACTGGAGAGAGCTCGGCATCACTGCTAGAGAGAGACTGGAATATGCATGGTGGCTTGCCTCTCCATGATACCGCAGGCGGCGAAGACTTCTTGAAGATAGAGAAAGCCATTCCTTCTGATGATGGCAGGCTTTCTGGTTGGGTGCCAATGGGCCTTCTGGTGGTGCCAATGGGACTTCTGGTGGTGCCAGTGGGCCTTCTGGTAGTGCCAATGGGCCCTCTAGTGGTGCCAATGGGCCTTCTGCTGGTGCCAATGGGCATTCTGCTGGTGCCAGTGGGCCTTCTGGTGGTGGTGCCAGTGGGCCTTCTGGTGGTGGTGCCAGTGGGCCTTCTGGTGGTGGTGCCAGTGGGCCTTCTGGTGGCTGGTGCCAGTGGGCCTTCTGGTGGTGGTGCCAGTGGGCCTTCTGTGATGGCGTGGTGCCAGTGGGCCTTCTG
>WNGS01052365.1:6626314-6637828 GCA_020271785.1 Procambarus virginalis
TAGGCCCGGCTTTTCTTATCACCTCGCTAATTCTCAAATAACATTAAACAAGTCTTAATTCCTTTTGTTAGGGACAGGAAGCTTGTGGATTTTTTCTTAGCTTGTATCGAGGTCCCCCCTCCGGGTCGGACTAGCTATCAGAAGTGTCTCCAATGTACAATGTTCAATCTTATCCAACTTCTTGTATGAAATAGTTTCATGCGAGAGCAGACGTGGCCTCTATGCATTCATGTATATACAAGATATGCGCATTTATTGTAAAAATCTAGGAAAGTGCAGTGGTTGCGCATTTGACTCGCAAATAATAATGTCTCTGGTTCGATTCCAGGCCAGAGTTAGGTTCTGGGGCATCTAGCTTTGCACCCCTTGTTGTAGTTTAATTACCTCCTCGGGAACACACACGACTTTCAGATCGTCACGATATTGGATCGCGACCTTTAACGGAGCGAGCTGGAACTTCAGTTGCCATTTATACACCTCTTGGAATACTTATTCCACACACGACTTGACGTAAATAAATATATATTAAACTCTGTTCATGTTTTAGAAATTTACACTAACCTGCTTTAAAACATATTTACTCGTTCTAAGCCTAAAGAGAAGCAAGGAGTTGTAAATATGTGACTGTGACCCAAGAGAGCAACAGTGTCTCTAGTCACTACCACCATATGTTGTGATCTCTGTCTGGTCATTGGTGTCGTGGAGTGGGTGTTGGTGGATATGGAGACTGGTGCAGGTGGGGAGGCAGGTGCAGGTGGGGAGGCTGGTGCAGGTGGGGAGGCAGGTGCAGATGGGGCGGTTAGTGCAGGAGGGATGGCTTACCTAATAGTGTCAATGGGAATCATTTATTTTTGTATTCAAATCGGTGGTTAGAAAGGAGTTTAGTATCCCCTTAGATGTGCGATTTTGTTTTCTGTGGAGCGAAGGAAGCGGACAAGGTGGGGGAGATCAGGTATAAATTAAAATATGAGCTTCTTAGTTGCTGGATAACATCATTGGCAAGGTGATCACGACCTGGAAAGTGAGCTGTTATCGTCAGCAAGGTGATAACGACCGGGAAAGTGAGCTGTTATCGTCAGCAAGGTGATAACGACCGGGAAAGTGAGCTGTTATCGTCAACGAAGTGATCACGACCTGGGAAGTGAGCTGATATCATCAGCCAGGTGATCACGACCTCGGAAGTGAGCTGATATCGTCAGCAGAGTGATCGCAGCCTAAAACACTATATGAATCTGAAACCGATATCAATAAGTGGCTAAGTGTGTGTGTTTGTGTGTCTTTGGACATATTTAGTATAAATAATAAATAAATAAATATGTTTATTCAGGAAAGGTACATACAAAAAGAGATTTTACATAAGTGGATCGATTTATAGATAGAGCTAGTACATACAATGCCTAAAGCCACTATTACGCAATGCGTTTCGGGCAAGCGAAGTAAAGTCGCTTCGGGCAATGTGTAGTAAAGACACATCTAATACTGACATTTAAAAGCGCGCGTCGCTGCTGGAATCGTCACACTACTCAATACTAATGACGTCAAAGTATTTAATAAGAACACAAGTTTGCGGATTGTTCTATATAGAAATGATCATAGAAGTTTGAAGTTATTCTGCAGTCTATTTTTTAATTTATGTAGTTGCGATTTGTTACAGTGAGAGTTCAGACAATTATAAAATTGGCGTTACATGTAGATTAGTTTCTTTAAGAGTAAAATATATTGTTTAAGGGCGTTAATTTATCATCAAATTAAACAAAAGTGTAATTAAAAAAAACTCAGTCACGATAAAAAAGTTGATCATGAATAAAAAGTCTCGCCTTTTTCGTCTTGTCATGGAAAGAAATTTGTTATTACAGAAATAGAAATTTATTTGTCCTTTCCTTCATTGCGACACTAGTACATATTAGTAAAGTTTACTAGCCTTATAAGAAGCGTGTACAGCTATATTATTTTTACATAGGTCCCCCTAGGCCAACTGCTGCCCATCCTCACTCTATCACTCTAGGGTAAACTCCTGTATTTTACTGCTAATTGAACAGTACCATCAGGCAAAAGGAAACCTGCCCTGCCACATGAATCGAACCTAGGACTCTGTTTTTTCCCTTCTCAGTTGTTTCTAACTTGCTGAGGGGATCGATTTAGCGTTCCTCGCTAGTTAGTTAATCCGGTTCGAAGCCCGTGCTTCGGCTTGTTTATATCTTGTGATCAATACCAGTGAGTGACGTCACAGCCTTTGTGCAATCATAGTGATTGCAAGTTACACCCATTAATGCTTAATGACACTAACTGTGGCAGGGAGGAAAAGTTTGTGATAAATTCCTTAGAGTTGAATACATTCGTATTTTCCCCTGATCTTCGATTCTAACAAGGCTTAGCGACTGTGAATATATGAATGATCCCATCTTAGTGTTGCCGAAGGTATCTGGATGCTACACACACACACACACACACACACACACACACACACACACACACACACACACACACACACACACACACACACACACACACACACACATGGATCCCAGGCGGGATCCAAGAGTCAATGCTCGATCCTGCAGACACATATAGGTGAGTACACACACACACACATATAGACGCTGGTGGCTGAGTGGACAGCACGCTGTATACGTAGTCCTGAGGTCCGGGGGTTCGATTCCCGGCGCTGGCGGAAACAAAAATGGGCAGAGTTTCTTTCACCCTGATGCCCTAGTTACCTAGTATTAAATAGGTACCTGGGAGTTAGACAGCTGCTACGGACTGCTTCCTGGGGAATGTGTGTGTATCAGAGAAAAATATATGTAGTAGACATCATAGAGGAAAAATAAGTTGATTAGAAAGGCGGGGTCCAAGAGCTAATAGCTCAATTCTGCAGATACAAATAGTAAACACACACACCGCGTATCCTATACTTCCCCACTACCACCTTGCCATTTTGCTTTTAAATAAAAACATTAGAATTCAGATTATTAAAGCCGTTTGAGACCTTACAAAGGCAAGAGTATTCTGACATCAAAATGCCAACCCATACAGGTGATACAGTGCTCTGGGTACAGCCGAAGGAATTGTAGCCATCTTTGCACCAAGGTTTCCTAATTGGGCGATAATACAATAAGAATTAGACACTGCAATAAAACCTTGAGAAACTGCGATACAGTGAGAGTTTGCTTTGATGAGATACAGTGAAAAAACCGTGTCTAACATGTACACAGAGTTACCTTGATGAGATACAGTGAGAAAACTGTGTCTAACATGTACACAGAGTTACCTTGATGAGATACAGTGAGAAAACTGTGTCTAACATGTACACAGAGTTACCTTGATGAGATACAGTGAGAAAACTGTGTCTAACATGTACACAGAGTTACCTTGATGAGATACAGTGAGAAAACCGTGTCTAACATGTACACAGAGTTACCTTGATGAGATACAGTGAGAAAACCGTGTCTAACACGTACACAGAGTTACCTTGATGAGATACAGTGAGAAAACCGTGTCTAACATGTACACAGAGTTACCTTGACGAGATACAGTGAAAAAACCGTGTCTAACATGTACACAGAGTTACCTTGATGAGATACAGTGAGAAAACCGTGTCTAACATGTACACAGAGTTACCTTGATGAGATACAGTGAGAAAACTGTGTCTAACATGTACACAGAGTTACTTTTATAAGATACATTAGTGAAAAAAAAATGCTTCCAAGATTGTAATATTATCAAATTCCGTCCAGTTGGCGTTGGTTTATAATTGGTAGAGAAACCAAGTGAGGGGAAAAATGTCTATACGAGTTACAATGAAGCTCTCCCCTCCTTCCCACCTGTATTGAAAGACTAACCGCCCCTACTCCCATATCCCTACCCCCTCGCCTCCTGCACCTACGGGAGGGAGACCCGGGGGTTAGAACTGACGAAGAGCAGCAGGCAAATTGGACAGTTGAATAGTTACCAAGAGTTGTCTGTGGCAGGAGCTAAGGGTGACACCTTCACCATGTTGCGTGGGATTAAGGTCGCTATGCATCATTTGTACGACACTTACTGGAGTTTAATAGCCATCAGTGGTGGCCAGATGGGTGAGTATTGGTGTAGGATGGGTGAGTATTGGTGTAGGATGGGTGAGTATTGGTGTAGGATGGGTGAGTATTGGTGTAGGATGGGTGAGTATTGGTGTAGGATGGGTGAGTATTGGTGTAGGATGGGTGAGTGTTGGTGTTGGATGGGTGAGTATTGGTGTAGGATGGGTGAGTTGTTTGTGGATGAGATTGTTTATGGTAGATCAGGTTGATTAGAGTGCCTGACTGTGGCGTCATGCCCTCATCTTAGACCAAACGTGTAGTACAGTACGTGCCTAAATCACAAATGTAATGTACAAGGACGAAACGCAAATACAAAAATACAGATGCATGAATTACATGGTTGCATAAATACAAGGACTCACGATGTTTGCAACACAACCCCGCTCCTGGGCCAGGTAAGTCCACTACGGGGCTGACCACAGCCCGTGCTACTTGGAACTTTTTGTTCAGAGTAGCTGAATTTAAAACAACAATAACAGCTGTATTCGAACAGTGATCCAAACGCATTGGATCACAGATGCACAAACCCGCAGGCCCACAGATGCATAAACATTTAGACACACGCATACATTCGCAAACGCATTCGCGGCCAAACAAACACAAGTTTCCGGATGCAAATAGCTAGAAGGGAAATGATTTTTAGTGAAAAATTGGGTAGTACAAATACAAAAAAAGAGATTAATCCTTTATTATCAAAACCGGTCATTGAATATGTGAGACTTTTTAGTATCTCAATAATTTTTACTCGAGATAAAATGGCCAACAAAAGCGGAATTTGTCAACTTTTGTTATTTTGTTTCCGCATTCGCATAACAAATTCTGGTGACCTATCGGGGGAGTAGAGGGGGGGGGGGTATAAAAGGTCAACGGGAAGAATGACGTAGATTGCCAGTTCATCAAGGAGAGACGAACTGTGATGCGGTGACATTGTATAAACCAGACACTGGTGCCAAATCACCCTATCCAACACACACGCATACACACAACCTTACCCTTTTCTAACAGGGACGTTAGAAAGAACCTTTTCAGTGTCAGAGTAGTTAACAGATGAAATGCACTAGGCAGTGATGTGGTGGAGGCTGACTCTATACACAGTTTTAAATGTAGATATGATAGAGCCCAGTAGGCTCAGGAATCTGTACACCAGTTGATTGACAGTTGAGAGGCGGGAGCAAATAGCTAGAGTTCAACCCCCGCAAGCACAACTAGGNTGACTTGTATTTTTGTATATCTGATATGAATGAGAATAGGAAAAGCAGCGGTGCAAGGACTGTACCCTGAGGTACAGAGCTTTTAACTGCACTGGACTAGATTTTATATGGTTGACCGTTACTCGCTGAGTCCTGTTTGACAGAAAACTGAGTATCCAGCGTCCTACTTTACCGGTATTCCCATTGACTTCATTTGTGTGCTATCACGCCATGGTCACATTTATCGAATGCCTTTGCGAAGTCGGTATATCACTCAGCATTCTGTTTTTCTTCTAATGCCTCAGTGACTTATCGTAGTGCTCAAGTAGCTGTGAGAGGCACGATCTTCCCGCTCGAAATCCATGTTGGCCTGGGTTGTGAAGGTCATGGTCTCCATGAAATTGGTGACCTGACTCCTAATCACTCTCTCAAATACTTTTATTATGTGCGATGTTAGTGCAACTGGTCTATAATTCTTTGCCAATGCTTTGCTCCCTCCCTTGTGTAGAGGGGCTATGTCTGCTACTTTAAGTGCATCTGGTATCTCCCCCGTGTCCAAGCTCTTCCTCCACACTATACTGAGTGCCTGTGCTACCGGCACTTTGCATTTCTTATAAATATTGAATTCCATGAGTCTGGACCTGGGGCCGAGTGCATGGGCATGTTTTCAATTCTCTTTCAAAATTTAGTGCGCTCGTGTTGATATCAGTTATATTTACAGGGGTTTGGATATCCCGCATAAAGAAATTGTCTGGATCTTCTACTTTCATGTTGTTTATTGGAGTGCTAAACATGTCCTCATACTGCTTTTTTAGGATTTCACTAATTTCTTTGTCATCCTCGTGTATGACCTTCACTTGTACGAATAGGTCCAATACTGGCAGTAGTTTTTGCTTTTGATTTCGCATATGTGAAGAAGTATTTTGGATTTTTCTTTATTTCCTGAATTGCTTTCTGTTCTAACTGCCTTTCTTCAGTTTCATATGAGTGTTTCAATTTCCGCTCGATTTCTTCAATCTCCCTATTTAAATTATTCCTTCTTTGACGGGAAATTCGTGTCTGCATAAGCAGTTCCGTTATTCTTTTCCTGCGTTTATAGTGTCTTCTGCGTTCTCTTTCTACGTTGGATCTCTTTCTGGCTTTCCTCAAAGGAACATGTTTCAGACAGACTTGATACGCTTCCGAAGTCAGTTTTTCTATTCCTTCTGTAGGACTTTTATTACTTAAAACAGTTTCCCATGGAATGTTTTTAAGTTCCCTGTTTATTATCTCCCAGTCTATCCTTTATTATTAAAATTGAATTTACTGAATAGCCCCTCTCGCTTTATCAACGTTTTAGGTCTATTCTGAGTATTGATGGTAGTTTGCACTTCAATGAGCTTGTGATCTGAATATGTGGTATCTGATATCGTAATGTCTCTGATAATGTCTTCATTGTTCGTAAAGACCAGATCTAGAATATTTCATTTCTCGTTGGCTCCGATATCTGCTGAGTGAGTGAAAATTGTCACAGAATCTTAAGTAGTTCTCTAATCTGTGGTTGGTTAGGTCCTGATAGATTCCCTGGTATAATATTATTGTTTGCTATTCTCCACCTGAGACTAGGCAAGTTGAAGTCACCTAAGAAGATAATATCAGGTATTGGGTTCTCCAATTATCAAGGCTATTCTCTATTTTGTTTATCTGTTCTGTGAATTCCTCAGCCGTTGCATCTGGCGGTTTGTATATTAGAATAATCACTAAATTTATTTTCTCTATTTTTAATCCCAGTACCTCTACCACCTCATTTGTAACGTTTAGGAGCTCCGAGCACACAAGGTCTTCCCTAATATACAGACCCACTCCTCCATGTGACCTAATTTTCCTATCACACCTGTATAGGTTATATCCTGGAATCCAGATCTCACTGTCCAAGAATTCCCCTGCATGGGTTTCTGTGAAAGCTCCAAATACTGCATTTGACTCCGTGAGGAGGCCATTTATGAACTGTACTTTATTGTTGGTTCTTGTTTTCAGTCCTTGTATGTTGGCAAAGATGAATGAGGTTACTCTGTTAGTGATAGTTTGACTGGGAGACTTTTCGGCAAGCCCATTATGCGTGGACATATTGAGTTTGTTCTGACCAGTGCTGATTGTTGTAGGGCAGTTGCCTGTTGTAGTTGTGGTTCCCTTTCGGTGTGTAGTTGTATCTGTAATTCTGGTATGCAAGTGGGTCTGGCATCCAGTTCCATACATTCTCCATGCTCCTCCTTTGAATTCTCTTTCGGTCTGGTATAAAAAATTTATCGAATTTCCTCCAATTCATTATCCTGCTTGCCACTCTTTATGTAGCGTTCCGTGCCTTTCACGTGAAAGTATGGGCAGCTGAGGTCATAGCATTTTCTGTCCTCCAGTGAGGTTTGGCACATCTCAGGATGGAAAAACCTACATATTGATCCAAATCGACACTCACCTTTCCTAAGCATATTTAAACATTTTTTGGGATGTTGATAACTGCATTCTAATCCTTTCTTATTACCAGCATATCTATGTCTGCATATGCCCTTTGCATAAAATTTGCATAAGTCTGTCCTTCTGTTCTGACTTTCTCTATCGGGAACCGTTGTAGTGTCTGTACCTACCGAGCTGTCAGTGCTGTCTGTTACACTTTCTAGTTTACTGTCATCCACATCCGGGCCTACTGAGTCAGAGTTTACAACTTCCTGAGTTTCAGCCTCAGTTTCATCCCTGACTATAGCCTCCGCCCGTGGTATATTACAATTGTTGTTCCTTTCCCACTCCTCCTGGATGGCTGGTAGGCTTCCAATGAACGATGTTTTCCGTTCATGCGTCATGTTATCTAGAAGGTTTTTTAGGATATTCCAAGCTGGCTGGTCATGTTTACACACCCAGAGCAAGTGGCCAGCTCTCAGTGCCGCAGTGTTACTCACTCCTGCACAAGCCGAATGAAATCTATTCTTACAGATATAACATTCAATTCCCGTTGCCTTCGACTTTAAGGAGATGTTACAGTGGCCACAAATTTGTTTATTTACTCCCATTTTGCCTTGTTTTGGTGTATATATCTATATATTTATAATATTATATGTATACCGTATGTTTGTAATAGTATATATGTTTATTTGTTCTACAGTATGGTCAACTTATCACACGGTCGAGGGTGAGGGAGGGTCCCAGAGGCTGTACCGTTGACACTTGTTGTCCCAGGCCGCGGCTGGAGGCCCTCAGTTGCCAGTTACTTGGGTTATAACACTGATATATTAATTCGCTTGTATTACAATAAGGGATTTTCTGCTTTATTCCCGACTTGCAATAGTATTCACTTTCTCTATTACTAATTTCTCGATCCACAGTCCCCTATTACACTTGTTGGAAACCAATTTGCTAGTAAGCACACACACACACGGTGGCCACACAGGATGTGGGCCTAAGGGCTGGGTTCTGGCACCACGAGGTGGACTCCACACAAAATTCACTTGTTATTTCCTTAAAGCACAAAAGTCGGATGTCAATCACTATGGTATATTGTTTAATAAGTTGAGACGCATTTTATGAGTTATCTGACTGTGTTTAGTTCCTGTATCACTGAAATATCCCGAGATATATAGTGATACAGACAGGCGATACATAGTGATACAGATGACAGGCCTTACACGCATGGGGTCCACGGTTCGAGACCCATACAGCCCAGGTGACTGGAGTATAGTACAGTACTGTACTTGTAGCACATTGGTGGAACGTACAAAAATGAACTGTTGTGCCCAAGAGTTCATGCTCTTTTTTGTTTTTATTACTAGAATAATGCAAATGGTATAACTATTCTGTCCTAAACCTAACTAAGTAATCCTAGGCATAATATACTATACTTCATCTTAATCCTAATTTAGTACATTATGTTATACTGTTCTAGGCCTATGAAACCTAAGGTTAATTGCTGCTTCCTTTCTCTATCCCTCAACAAAATAAATACTACAAAATGTGAACTTTTTTGGGTGCAAACGTTCTTTTTTGTACATTTGACAAATAATTGCTTAAAGTACAGTACTTTACATTCATTATTAGATGACAGGCCAAATGATCAGCTTTACTAACAAATCCTTATTTAGCGATTAATCACAACATTGATCTTTATGACTAAAATTTGCTATCTCAGGGCAACTATACAATTTTTCAAAGCATGTTCACAAGCATAAACAAAACTTACTTGATCCCGTAGCTTAACGGCAGTTCGGTAAAATATAGTTTCCTTGGCATTATAAATAAGGCAATTGTCAATCATCAGCTCAAAATCACTGGCAAATTGGTCGACATCTCTATACTGGTGAGTCTGCGCTTTTTGTCTCATTGTGGACAAATCCATCGGATGCTTCACCACATCTAAGTAGTCATGTACCTGAGATATACAAAGGGTAAAGTAATTTGAAAATACCTTAAAACAAAAACAAAAAACCTAGCTAAAGGCTCTTTCTTTCAATCTTAAATCTTCAGTTCATTGCTGAGTTGAGCTACCTAGTCTGCTTCTCCCAAAAAACTAATTTCTTCAATGGAGCCACTAATACATACATACACACACACACACATTCTCTCTCTCATTTTCTCTACATATTGCATAAAGAGGAAAATATGAATGATTGTATAATTGCTAATTAAAAAATCAGGTTAATTTATCTTAAGAAATGGAGACACTGACTTGTTGCCAGTAGGCCAGTAGGTCTTCTGAAATTTCATCTACTCCGACGTTCTTAAAAAAATGACAATTAGAAACGCAGCTCTTTCACTCTTTAAATATACACAGATATGTTCTAATAAAGAACACAAATATATTGCTAATACAGCAGGTACTGTATAATCGAACCAAAAACTAACCTCCACTAAATCAACCGGCTCGGCAAAAATCATTTGCTGGTCTTTCTCTTGAATCAGATCTATCGTCTGCAATAGCAAGTGTACAAATGGTGCAAGCTGAACTTTCTTCTCCTCAGCTTTCCTAAAGAAAAATAATATTTTAAGGAAGCCTTAAATTTATTCCCTATGAAGCAGGGAATTCATTATAATTTATGTCTGCATTTTTCATAATTATCCGACAAGTAATCCAAGTACAGTAATTCTACAATAATACTTACGCTTTGACTAATTCTCTTTTGGTCTTCTCTCTCTTTCTTATTAGTTCACAAAGCAACCGAGCTCTTTCCAAATCTTGCCGCAATCTCTGCCAATACTTTATTTCCTCTCGCAGTCCTTCAGCTTCCTGTATGCACATGAGGCATTACTCATATAATCATCAGGAGAAACACTTTTCTGCACACAGCTCACTAAATATTTGGCACAAACATTATAACAGCATCAGGCTAACAACTTTTCTTCTCTTGGACTTTCCATTAGTGATTTATTCAACTGTTGATTGGCAATAATATTTTACCTTTTGTGTAATTATCAATTATCTGCCAGAGAAAAATTAAAAGCCAACATAGATCTGTAATATTTAGATCCTAAAATTTACACGATATATGTTGAAGCACTGAAGCAATTCAATCATGGTCTACTTTGAAAATTTTTAATAAAACTGTCTATTTCATGGACGAACAAAATTGTAGACAAAATTATAGACTATACTTAGAGCAAATATGGTGGAACCTCCATACTTAGTTTTATAAGTACTATAAGAGAGTACTAGAATGTCAACAGATATAAATGTGCCAATGCCTCTGGTGTATGAAGATGTAATCTAGTGTTATAGCTGGAAGTAGGAACCATATCACCGTTACATCAGAAGGTATCGTGTCCATTGGTAATTTTGTGTCCATCTTAAAGAGATTTCAAATCTTACTTTCATAGTTTAGGATAATCAGAAAGGAGAGAGAGATAAAATTTCTTGATCATGTGGATTGTAATTCTCAATAAAGTCAGTGGCTTGCCTTCAGAAACATATGTACAGTATTCAAAATGATCACACAAAATGTTTTATTCAATCACTGCTACTTTTTTATACTGAATTTTGCTATATGAGCCATGTAGATAAAGATTATATAATATGCCTTGTTTTTTGTTAAATTTAAATTCTTCCAAACACCAGTAGGTAAGTCTGAACATCAACTGCATGTGGTAAAACCAAGAGATCAGCAGCAGCTTTGAGCCGAGATAGCCCCAGAATCTTTTGATGTAGAATGCTGAGGTGGTGTGCAAGTATACACAACATGGTATGATTAGTTTAAATTAGTTATACTGCAAATTGTCTCGTCCTAATTTTG
>WNGS01052365.1:6637853-6674973 GCA_020271785.1 Procambarus virginalis
ATGTGATACATTATGTCTTTACAATACTGTATATAGTCTAATTCTTAGCTAAATGTCCTCATTTTTACCTAAAATGTCACTTGATTTAGACTGTTATACATCTGTTTAGTTCAGCCAATATTGAAATGATTTGTGTAAGTTGCTACCAATTAAGTTTCATTTTGATGATAATCTACGTGCTATGATGTGCACTGCGACACTGCAATAATGTATGTACTGTACTTTTTATACAACTTTCCCAGTTATAAATGTACTACCATTTATGAATAAAGGTTTTTTGTAGATGTTGATTTGTAGTAGTTGTTCTTTGTACCAAGAAAAATGTGTACAAAGCTAAACAAACCTGCACTAATCCTTTCCCTCTGATGATTATACAGAATGTTCACTTCCTGCTTAAAATTAGCACTTCAAACTTCACTGGTGATTTTTCTTATCTTCACACGGCGATTTCTTCTATGGCCGGTTGTTGCGGGCGAATGTGACGTGGTGAGGGCCGGCAAAAGGGCACTCCATTTGTGACTGCCGCTTCCAGAGTCCAATACGCTAGGAGGCGGTGCATGAACTGAGACCGCTTCTGCATGTTAACGAGGGCTGCCAATTTCTGTAATACTGACAGAATAATACAAGTTGTCTAAGATTTAGATCATAGGGCAAGAAAATATTTTATTAATACTGTACCTGTACCTCAAAATAGTAATATGATTTTGATTACTAATAAACATGGAAAAGATACCACTTAAAGGACTTCAATTCAGCAATGAAGTTGTCAGCAATATTAAGATTGATATGAAACTGAACCTTTCTATTTTCTCAAGCACTAATACTACAACTATATGCTGAATTGCATAATTTAGTCTCATGTTTGCACATTATCCGCACTCAAAGAGCGGGTTGTACACATTTTTCACTATACATTATACGCATCTGTCACTGTGCCTTCAAACGTTAAAATGTTGAAGACCATTAGTAATTCAAACACAGGGCAAAGATCTACATCAGATTTGGTTAAAATGTAGGCCAAGTGAAAAAGCTGCCAATATTTGCATTATAAACAAAATGTATTAGGCTTTAATATATAAAAAGTATTTTTCTAAGCAGTACACTGGTTCTTCTCAAAAGGCAAGATCCTACTGATCCCTAGTTAAGATTTCAATAGTCAAGAGAATGTCAAAAATGAGCACCACCAGCGGGGAACTTTTCAGTCCTCATCATGTCATACTGGCTCTAGACACATTAACTAATACTCAATCCAGCCCAGAATGGGTCTTATATAAATACATTAATATAAATATAGTTCAGAAGAATAGTACAATTCACCCCAGAAAAAAAAAAAGGATTGCTTACTAGCCATAAAGGCGACCCTGTACGCAGTCAAGCAGATATAGACCCAACAAGCTCAAACCGCGATTCGAAACGATAACGCATTATCAAAACATTCTCAGATTCCAACTTGTCTGCATCACAGCAAGGGCGAGACTTAAGAGACCTGTGGAGAAAAGACACCATCCCCAAGTAGGGGGACAACAAAACTGCACCGTATACATGCAAGAAGTAACATCGTGTTCAAAGCCGAGCAAAAATACCCACCAGCAACATTGGGAAATATTGTCTCATCTGGCCTGAGATCCAGAAGACAATGAAAGTCAAAAAGAAATTAGGACGAACTTCTATTACCAGTCTTAGGCAATAACTAATTCAGGCAGTTCTGGAACATAGCAATCAAACAGGGAGCCCCAATCTTTACTTAACGAGGAGGACTTTTTATACTGAATTTTGCTATATGAGTCATGTAGATAAAAGATTATAAATCTTGCCTTGTTTTTTGTTAAATTAAATTCTTCCAAACACCAGTAGGTAAGTCTGAACATCAACTGCATGTGGTAAAACCAAGAGATCAGCAGCAGTTTTGAGCCGGGATAGCCCCAGAATCTTTGATGTAGAATGCTGAGGTGGTGTGCAAGTATACACAACATGGTGATTAGTTTAAATTAGTTATACTGCAAATTGTCTCGTCCTAATTTTGTGATACATTATGTCTTTACAATACTGTATATAGTCTAATTCTTAGCTAAATGTCACTCATTTTTACCTAAAATGTCACTTCTGATTTAGACTGTTATACATCTGTTTAGTTCAGCCAATATTGAAATGATTGTGTAAGTTGCTACCAATTAAGTTTCCGATTTTGATGATAACGTCTACGTGCTATGCTGTCACTGTGACTTGTGCAATAATGTATGTACTGTACTTTTTATACAAACTTTCCCAGTTATAAATGTACTACCATTTATGAATAAAGGTTTTGATAGATTGATTGATAGTTATAGTTGTTCTTTGTACCCAGAAAAATGTGTACAAAGCTAAACAAAACTGCACTAAATCCTTTCCCTCTGATGATTATACAGAATGTCACTTCCTGTCTTAAAATTACACCTTCCAAACTTACACTGGTGACTTTTTCTTTATCTTTCAAACACGGCGATTTGTCTTCTATTGGCCGGTTGTTGCGGCGCGAATGTGACGTGGTGAGGCGCCGCAAGAGGGGCACTCCATTTCGTGACTGCCGCTTCAGAGTCCAATACGCTAGGAGGCGGTGCATGAACTGAGACCGCTTCTGCATGTTAACGAGGGCTGCCAATTTCTGAATACTGACAGAATAATTACAAGGTTGTCTAAGAATTTTAAGATCATAGGGCAAGAAAATATTTTATTAATACTGTACCTGTACCTCAAAATAGTTAATATGATTTTATTCTAGTAAAACATGGAAAAGATACCACTTAAAGGATCTTCAATTCAGCAATGAAGTTGTCAGCATATTTAAGATTGATATGAAACTGAACCCTTTCTATTTCTCAAGCACTATACTCTACAACTATATGCTGATTGCATAATTTAGTCTCATTGTTTGCACATTATATCCTGCACTCAAGAGCAGGGTTGTACACATTTTTCACTATACATTATACGCATCTGTCACTGTGCCTTCAAACGTTAAAATGTTGAAGACCATTAGTAATTCAAACACTGGGCAAAGATCTACATCAGATTTGGTTAAAATGTAGGCCTAAGTGAAAAAGCTGCCAAATATTTGCATTATAAACAAATGTATTAGGCTTTAATATATAAAAAAGTATTTTTCTAAGCAGTACACTTGGTTCTTCTCAAAGGCAAGATCCTACTGATCCCTAGTTAAGATTTCACATAGTCAGAGAATGTCAACAATGAGCACCAACACAGCGGGGAACTTTTCAGTCCTCATCATGTCATACTGGCTCTAGACACATTAACTAATACTCAATCCAGCCCAGAATGTAGTCTTATATAAATCACATTAATATAAAATATAGTTCAGAAGAATAGTTACCAATTCACCCCAGAAAAAAAAAAGGATTGCTCACTAGCCATAAAGGGACGACCTGGTACTGCAGTCAAGCAGATATAGACCCAACAAGCTCAAACCGCTGATTCAGAACCGATAACGCATCTATCAAACAATTCTCAGATCGCACTTTGTCTGCATCACAGCAAGGCGAGACTTAAGAGAACCTGTGGAGAAAGACACCATCCCCAAGTAGGGGGACAACAACTGCACCGTATACATGGCAAGAAGATACATCGTGTTCAAGCCGAGCCAAATAATACCACCAGCAACATTGAGAAATATTGTCTCATCTGGCCTGAGATCCAGAAGACAATGAAAGTCAAAAGAAAATTAGGACAGAACTTCTATTACAGTCTTAGGGCCAATAACTAATTCCAGGCAAGTTCTGGAACACTGGCATCACAAACAGGGAGCCCCAATCTTTACTTAACGAGGGAGACCACTTTTTCACACCATCTAGTAGAAGAAAAATGCTCTAACATATATACTGAGACTCTTAGACAAAACCCCCATGAGGTACCAAACTCCCAGCCACTGATCCTACTCTAGCAATTACTTATACAAAACAAAGTTTCCTAAGATGTGTGGAGACAAGCATACAGTGACCCAGTGAAAGGGAATAAGTAGGGTCTGAATGATCCAGGTTCAGACCCACAAGTCATGCCATGAATACCTAATGGGTCATTCCTCCTCTAAATAGGCTAAATAGATAAGATCCTACAATATTTACTGACAGCAGAGAAGTTCACTGTCGATACTGCAGTCCACAAGCCTTAAGCTTGAACTTAGCCACAGAAGCTTTATGCTGGGAGAGAGGTTTGAACAAGCTCACTGCCACCCAGATAAAAGGTTACATACACCCAAGAGTGAAGAGAACCGTGACCCCCAAAAGCAAGAATGTAGAGGCAGAAAGGACGACTTCCAGAGTTAAAACCTCCCACTGAAAATCCTTTAAACTGCACCAAGTAGTGTCAGACCTTTCCTCAATGTGTCGCCTCATCACAAACAAATGTGAGAAACTAAGAAACTGCCACAGTGAATGCTAGATCACTAGGACCTTCTCCTGCAACAAGACAGAAGCTCAAGGCTAACTAATGGAACCATATGTCTAAACAAAAACAAAAAACAGCAACGATGACTTTGACAAACGTTACCGAGGGGTAAACAGCAAACCGTGTCCCAGCATATAGGCAAAGCAATTATTTGTGCCACATGCACACCACAAACACTTTGCTCAGGCCATTCTCTACTGGTGCACTACCAAACAAGAACTGAAAGAACTGGGTAGCTATTAATATTAATAAGAATATCACAGTGCAAACACCTATATTCCAGAACAATACTATTGCTGACAGCACAAACTCACAAGTCACAGTGAATATAACTCTTGGTAACTAGTCAATATTGTACAAGTCCCCCCTTCCCCCCAACACACACACAGACATGAAGAATTTACTTGTGTAGTATAAGCTCACAACACGAACGGAAATTTTGGCTATGTTATCCTAAGTATAACAGAAAATATCGAAGGATAACATGAGCCAATTGACGGAACAGTTATGGTTCCTACCTGCTCACACATCATGGTGCAAAGATCAGTTGAGTAAGAATGTGATACAGCTTTGATCAAGGAATTTTGTCGCTTTGTTGGTGCTGCCACCTAGTGGTAGTTGTGGCTAGTGACCTAGGGGGGCCATTCTGTAATTAACATGCATCAATTGATGCTCCTTGGCGTGCCAAGTAGTTCCTGGAAAGGCTTTGAAACTGATATAAATGCACTTTCTGGCTGCATTATGGGTTGGATTAAATACTGTATTCTCCACTGTTTGCCTAGTGCCAGTATGACCAAGCACTGGTGCACAATGTCAACTTACCCTGACTAAGCAGCAAGGCTCAGTTGAACCTTATCTTGGGAATCAACCATGAGTAACAGCTCAAAAATACTGATGAAAGCAATTAAGGTATACAACAGAAATTAAACAAAAATATTCATTATCTGGAAGTACTGTACAGGTACTGCATAAAACTCCTTTAATCCTATGTAAACAAACAAAAACTTATTAGTAGTCAAACTACACCAGTGGAAACAATTTTGAGTTCAGACAATCAAACTACATCACTGTTAATAGTATTTTACTGTATTAGTACATGCTATTCGCATGCTTCTGCAAGGTTACATTCATCACATATCAAAAAAATTAACTACAAATTACCACCATAAATTCAACTCGGAATCCTTGTTAAACCGTATTCTATCTATAGAAACCTCTTAACTGCCCCCACTAACAGTATACTATAGAGATGTGTTGCAGTAACTGCATACATCTGTTATTAACTGCCAATACTATACAAATGGTAGAACTTTGTCAAATTAATACCAGCACTAAAAACCAAGAATTATTAATGTTGTCAGAGAAGAAACACTTAAGAGCATATTAAATAATTCACTGACAATACAACCACCACCCATTTCTAATAGGAAAAATTCAGGAATCATTTCTTCTTATCATTTCTACATTACAAAACAAATAAATCCCTGTAAGACTTGTAGTGGTTTTAAGTGATTAAGAAAATTATTGTAGTCCATCTGTTACTTGTTTCAGAGTACTATACAGTAATTACTAAAGGAACCACAAGGAGGAATGCTTATTAATTACCAATGGGGCTTACTAAGAGTAATATAAATACACCTGCACGTACAGTACCATATATCGGTAAAAGGGGCACATACTCGGCAGGTGTACGATCTCCAGCCCATCAGTTTCCACCTATTCCTTCACCAATTGCCAAAGATCAAATAAGGCTCAAAATGCCAGCTGACCATTTCTACAAACTGGAACAACTTGGATAAACTGGATGCCTCAGGTCTCGGGCATGACAAAGGAAATATACACAGTACTAGATTGTATGTATAAACAAGAAATGTAATGAGAAAATTAAAGAAAACCAAGTCTTCAGTCTTAATATTTCAGGAACTATATTATACAGATATGAAGAGGTTTCTAACACACTTGTTTTAGCCAAGTAAAATGATCATGAGATTAAGTGCTGTAATGTATTGGGAAAACTTGTAAACTTACAACCGATTGATCAAATCTAAAACAACAAAAGCAACAAATTCAAAATTAAAGTTTACTCTTTGTGCTGGTGTTAAAAATTGCTTCTTTAATTTAACTTGCTGTATATGGCAGTTAGAATTACGCTTAAAGGTTAATAATAAATATCCAACCTATCACCCATTAAGAAAAAATTCTGTTGCTAAATTTTACATTCAATCCTATATGATGTACAATAATCACTATTAGAATATTCCTTGATTTTACCACTCTAGTGTGATCTTTGAAAGGGTTTCTCAATATTTAAAAAGGTATGAAATAATAGTATGTTCCCCAAATTTTGATTGGTACACGAGAAAATTTTGCATCAAAGATTTGGCGATTTTGACACGCACTTAAATAAAAAAAAAAGGATGCCCACCCCCTGATACAGGAAAACCCCCACCCCACACCCAACAACAATTTGATTAACTTAAAAGGAGACCCAATTGTCAACTTTTATTATTGCTAGGATTCATCAAACAATTATGCATCCAATTACAAAACCTGCATAACTTTCAGCCATCATAATCCGCTTTGTTTACATCTGCTAAACAGCTTACGGGCTTCAAGATTTAATGACCCAAGGTTATTGTTATAAACAATAGCACTTAGAGATGCATACACTGTTTATTAAATGCAAACAAAACTGCTATGATTGATGAAAGATGTACAGGTTACATGTATGGATGTGCAAATGCTTGAATCCTAGCCCAGAACGTCACCCTATTCTGACAATATTCCACGATCAACAAAATCTCATGTCCCATAAATCAATGATTCTATTTACTGTTTATTAAGCTTTCTGGACCACCTTTTCAGCCTCAAGTACATCAGCATATACTTATTCCTGCAGCACAGTAGTCTACATTCTCAGCTTTCAACCGAGACACCTGAGTTCCAATACCCAGACAGGATAGAAACGGTTTTGCACATTTCCTTTCACCCAATGCCTTTGTTCACCTAGCAGTAAAATAGATATCTGGGAATTGGGTACGAATTGTAGGTTGCATCTGGGAACGGTCAACAGCTGGCCTATGGGGAAGGGAGTGGGAGACCTTGATAAGCCAAAGTACAGGTTTCTTGTCCCCAGCAACAGGAATTATTGATAAAAGGAACATAGTTGCTTATCTTTCGAACCTAACTTTCTTTTATTAACTTTGTGATTATCTCCAAATATTAACCTAGTCGCCAAAAACATTGTTAATTTCAGTTTTAGTAATGAGCATAAGCACATTGATGGAATTAATAAAAATATTTTCAACAAATTCACCTGGTTGAAGATCAGGCTGTGGAAACATTGATCCTCTGAACAAATGCAAGGTAAGCACATGGTATAATGAACAATATGAAGGCACCGAGCTTTGGTAGCTCTAACTCCCAAAGTCTTCGCACAAAGGAGTTACTCCATTCAGGGGGGCCAGGTAGCCTGGTGGGTAGCGCAGGACTCGTAATTCTGTGGCGCGGGTTCGATTCCCGCACCCGGCAGAAACAAATGGGCAAAGTTTCTTTCACCCTGAATGCCCCTGTACCTAGCAGTAAATAGGTACCTGGGAGTTAGTCAGCTGTCATGGGCTGCTTCCTGGGGTGTGTGTGTATGTGTGTGTGGTGTGAAAAAAAAAAAAAAAAAAAAAAAAAAAGTAGTTAGTGTAGTTAGTAAACAGTGATTGACGTTGAGAGGCGGGCCGAAAGAGCAAAGCTCAACCCCGTAAATACAACTAAGTGAATATTCAATAGTCTTTAAGTGTTAAATTCCCTAAATTATGCACCAAAAATAATCTACCTAATTTATCCGAAAACAAATCGGTTGCAAATTCTTCGGGTCAGTGTGGTACAGGACAAATAATTATAGTACACATTGCATCCACTTCCGCATAAGAGACAAAAATTGTTATAGAAGACATCCATCCAGTATCAACAATGCATTACAAGATTAAACTATTCAGTTTCTTTGATTAAAAATTTATATAAACACACCTAGCGTGAGGATATTAGCAGAGGGCATGAATTATGTGGGCGGGAGGGGGGGGGGGAGATGGGAGCACAAACCAAAGACAAAACCCAGAACCTGTAGAGAATGGCAAGCGGCATAGCATTTCAAGGGGCAAAAAACCAGTGAACATTATACAAATTGTTGGTAGATGATAATGGTGCGTGCACAGAGTATATGAAAATGAATTACAGTATATGAAATGAATTACAGTATATGAAAATATTCAACAATCTTGCGTATTTACAAACACGTATGCGTGCACAGCACACACGTACGCGCACGCATGCACACGCGCACACACACACACACACACACAAGACCATCAGTAGTTTCAAAGCGTTATATGACAAGTGTTGGAAGACGGGACACCACGAGCATAGCTCTCATCCTGTAACTACACTTTGGTAATTACACTTGGGTATTACACACACACACACACACATACACGCACACAATTACACACACGCACACAAACGTAAATGATAAAAGAAATCAGTATAAATAAAATAAAACAGCACCCATTTCTTAGCGAGTCTGCAGGAATTGATTTTTATTGGAAAGAGAGAGGGCATGCAATTACTCAATCTACATTAACTAACTTTCAGGTAGAGATGTGTTTTTTTAAACAATACAGACAATCTACTTCTCAGGGAAACTTGAGCATTATTTTCATATTAGGAACTTGCATTACTTTAGTAGCTCTATGCATGCACGACACATACTGTGAAACATATAGTAATCACTGAACAAATATATAAATACATGCAAGCTAAATTAAAACGCATAATTAATAAAAAATTACCAAAATTATTAAATAAATTTTAGAATAATTAAAGTGCATAATTAAACAATAACCAAATTTGAATAATAATTCTTTAGAATAAAAATGTTTAATGTGGCAACGTGAAAGAATTAATGAGCATGAAGTTATACTAGATGGTGGCAAAACTAGAATATATTTGAAGCCAACTTCATTCAAATCACAATACGATATCTCCAAGTGTCAAGCTCTGTAACATTTACTCTAGAAGTAATCATACCATTCAGAAATAATTCCATCGGAATTCATGGAAGCAGACTTTTTTTCAAAATGTGAGTAACCAAATGAATCACAGTACTCTATGTCATTACCCAGGAATACGTGTATATATGTCCATTCTCACGTCTACGAGAAGTTTCCTTCCACTGGGGAATAGGTTACCACTCACTTACTTTTCACAGGGTATGACGGGCACAGAGTTGACAACTCCAGAATAGTAGGGGAGGATTGGACTATGAGACGCAAACACGGAACAGAAGGGGGGTGCGGCAGGAACAAAACAAGAAGTTAATGCTAAATGGTGCTGCCTTAAGACACACATATACACACATACACGCATGTATGGGCCCCCACATTTGGCTTTAATGATTTAATAGAAAAGGGGGGAGCATTTAATTCATTTTAAATTAAATATGGATCTTTGCAATGAGTCAGCAAAAAGGAAAAATAAAAATAACATAGAAAAAGGGAGCAATTAAATAAAATTTGCAAGAAACAGGCATCTTTACAAGGGTCAGCACAAAGGAATAACAATCTGAAAATGCACAAAGAACAGAGTGTAGCAAAGCCGCACCTCATGCATGTGATTGGGTTAAAACACATACATGCTTAGTGAACAGGCTGTGCAAGCAAAATGCGAAAATGCTAAGTGCGTTGATGGCTTATTCATTGCTCATGGTTTCTATTCCATCCTTGATAAGGGCAAGAACTTGGCCAGGTGTATACCTAACTCCTCATAAACTGTTCATAATCTTATCATGATAACCAATTGGCAAGGCATGCATTTTTTAATTTTGTTTTTATTTTATTATTTTGCATTGCATTTTATTATTTTCTTCATGAACCTGCAGCTGAACCTTGGAATTCTTTATCAGGTAAATTATTAATGACTAAATTTACATCTAGTCTTGTAAAGTGATTTAACAGCCAAAATGTGCAGTTCATTAAACACTTAACTTTAAACTTATGAGAAACATGTCTATACAAGTTTTGGGCCTGAAAATAAGAAACATGTCCTATAGAGACAAATGCCAATCCTCTATTATAAGAATTCAGCTGTTAATATTATATTACGTAACCATTGGGCTACTAACATCACTCATAAAAAAAATAAAAATTGGTAGCTAGACGTTTTGCTAACAATGCTCTTTTAACACATCTTGTAAGTTATTTATCTTGTACTATAGTTTTCCCATTAATAAAATGCAACTCTAGTTATGACTTCATAAAACCAGCAAAATAGATAGATAAACCAAAATAGATTAAAACCAGCAGTTTAAGCATTAAGAGTCACCACCAACAATTGACCACAATCGGGCAAGTGTTCCATGGATCAGCTAGGTCTCACAATCTAGTTAGTTATGAGGAGTTCATGATGGTTTTTAGTTAAATAAATAAATGAAGCACATTAGTATTTGCTATATCAATCTATTTACCTAGGCTACCTATATCTAATTAGCCATTTCCAATAAATAAAGCAAGGCAAATCAAAACAATCATAATAAACATATGTACATAATTTACAACAAAATATGCATAACACTTATGTTAAAATTTCATTGATCAGGCTCTGGAGTTTATTAACAAATTAATTATTGAAATATTAAGTCTCTAAACCTATCTAAAGTTGCAATTTGGTGGTAATTGTGGTGTGGTTAGGTTGTATTGCTTGTGGTGGTTGAAGCCACAGGTGGTGGCAGTTGTGGTGGGTTGAAGCCACAGGTGGTGGCAATTGTGGTGGTTGAAGCCACAGGTGGTGGCAGTTGTGGTGGTTGAAGCCACAGGTGGTGGCAATTGTGGTGGTTGAAGCCACAGGTGGTGGCAGTTGTGGTGGTTGAAGCCACAGGTGGTGGCAGTTGTGGTGGTTGAAGCCACAGGTGGTGGCAGTTGTGGTGGTTGAAGCCAGTGGTGGTGGTAGTTGTGGTTAATGTAGTGTTGTAGTTGTGGCTGTGATTGTGATGGAGATTGTGATGGTGGAGTAGTGGTGTTTGTGGTGGTAATGAGCAAGGGGGGATTGGAGGAGAGGGAGATATTAGTGTAGATCCCCCAGTCCTCTTTCAACTGGGAAAAGAGGACTGATGGAAGATAGAACAACTAGACCACACTATTATTTTGTTCAAAGTTACCCCCAATTCGACAAGAAAACCAAATTTAAGAAATTCTGTGTCTGCGTTTGAGATATCAAACTAATCCGAGGCTGGCATCCCTCTCATTCGTTACAATGTTGAAGAATTTTTAATTGCGTAAAGAAATCACTAGAACCATTGTATCTGAGAAAATATCAAGACCATACAATGGGATCAAACCCGCATTTCTCAAGTCCCCAGGCACACATACTGGTTGCAATACTTTTGAGCTCATCACATTCAGTTGGAAGTGAATGGCGAGTTAGGAGTCCAGGGTTGCAGATTCGATACCATTGTATGTCTCATATTTTCTCAAGAATTTACAACAAAATTTATTTGGAATATGATTAATACACATTTACATACAGAACTCTACTACAATACATATATATTCCAAATTTGGAATATATATGTATTGTACAAGGGCGTGCTCCAGGATTCCAGGGAATCCTGGAGCATGCATTCCCTTGCAGCATGTACATAGAAATTTGAGTGCTATATATGCATATTCAGATTCCAATATCACTCAAGGGCTCCAAATCACAACCCCGAAACCCTCCCACTCCTGATAATGTACCGTTTCATAATGATATTCAAATTTGACCCCCAGGGGAATACGTGGCCAAAAAGGATCTTCTTTGTACCACCACATATAGGTACTGAAAGTTTCAAATCGACATATGAATGCTTTCCCCTATTATTATTATTTGGCACTAAATATTTTGGAGAGAGAGAAAAAGTCATATGATACCCCTATCAAGATTACTAATAAAACATGAATTAAGAGATGTTAAGAGCACTACTTTGAGAATTGTCACTAGACTAAATCCAACAACATAAAAAAACCATCTTAATATGAATGAAGACAAGCTAACTTAATAATTGTTACAAGAGAACAATATGTAAATGCCTGACCTTAAGTTTGACTGCATTTAAATAAACACACTTGCATGACGGGTTCTAAGAGTTCTTCTACTCCCCAAGCCCGGCCCGAGGCCTGGCTTGATTTGTGAGAGCTTTGTAGTGGAGCGGCCCGCAGGCCCACATATTCACCATGGCCTGGTTGGTCCTGCACTTCTTGAAGAAAACTATATAGTTTCTCTTTAAGATGTCCAAGGTTGTTCCCACAATATTTCTTATACTGTACTGTACTCGCTGGGAGGATGTTGAACCACCATGGACCTCTGATGTTTATACAGTGTTCTCTGATTATTCCTATGGCACCTCTGCTCTTCACTGGTTCTATTCTGCATTTTCTTCCATGTCGTTCACTCCAGTATGTTGTTCTTTACTGTGTAGATTTGTGACCTGGCCCTTAAATATTTTCCACATGTACACTATTTTATATCTCTTTTGTCTCCTTTCTAGTGAGTACATTTGGAGAGCTTTGAGACATCCCAATAATTTAGGTGCTTTATCACATCTATGTATGTAGTATTTGTTCTCTGTACTCCCTCTATTTCAGCAATCTCTCCTGCTCTGAATTGGGAAATGAGTACTGAGCAGTACTCAAGACAGGACAATACAAGTGACTTGAATAGTGCAACCATTGTGATGGGATTCCTGCATTTGAATATTCTCGCATTTGAATATTCTCGTAATCCTCCTATCATTTTTCAGGCTGACGCAATATTTGCTTGGTTATGCTCCCTAAATGTTAGGTCATCAGACATCATTATTTCCAAATCCTTTACCGTGCTGCTTTCCTACTATGGGCAATTTGATTGCGCTTTGTACCCTGTATATGTTTAAGGTTCTCATTTCTAATGTACCCGAGTACCTGGATTTGATCATTGTTATAACATGTTATTTTCTGCTGCCCAGTCGAAAACTTTATTATGTACATAGGCTTAAGTATTATGTACATGTACATATTATGTATGGGCTTTATTAAACACACCAATGTTCTGTGTAATCTATCAACAATCATTTATTGCCATCCAATGGAATAGTGGATTGCACAATCTTTGAGGAAAACAAGAAAAATATTGGACTCAAACTTCATAACTGAAGATTTAAGCAGGTGGAATTCTCATACAATTTAAAAATGTATCTTATTAGAAGAGTTGTAGCACTTACATGATTTTACGGCCTGCATATATAGTACAACAATAAATAAATAATGATTATGAGACTATGTAAATAACATAAGAATACCACAGTTCTAACAGTGATAACTTAAAATTTGCATTTCAAACCCTAAAAAACTGCTATTATCTGTTGATCAAACCTCACACTAGAAGTGAAGGGACAACGATGTTTCGGTCCGTCCTGGACCATTCTCAAGTCAGACTTGAGAATGGTCCAGGATGGACCGAAACGTCGTCGTCCCTTCACTATCTAGTGTGTGGTCTGGTCAACATATTTCAGCCGCATTATTGTGACTCCTCATCTGCTATTATCTGTTGACAACAAAACACTGCAGGTGGTATCCTTCCTACTGGAGGGGCTTCACTTGACGCACCCACAAGGCAAAAGGGGGGGGGGGGTGTTCAGTGTTATGCATCACATTCTCACAATGACCGTTCAACTGTTTAACTCCAAGTCTGTGATTACGCCATCTACCTTCAAATAGCTGTAAAGGAAAACTTTCACCACACAGTAACCAACTATATCTTGAAGTTGTTTTACACAAAATAGAGAACAGTATGCAATAAATAACACTAATTTACATTATTGTAAATGTGTACAGACTGTAGTGTTTCGAAACAGTATTTCATAGCATTTGAAACAGAATAAAAAGTGAAAATAATTCTTTTAAAAATATACAAAAGAAACGAAGCCAATTTAACAAAAATATATATATCCAATAAATGGAAAATTTTAACTTACCGATCAGCTGGTATAGTTGGAACAGAAACAATTGGAGCAGCAGAACGTTTCTCTGCTAATATCTTACGGGCTTTCTTCATCTTTTGCCGGGAAGCTGCCTTTGCCGCGGCTTTCTTGGCAGAGTCCATAATCTCATCAAGCTGGGGACGCTGCAAAGTGAAAACAGACTGGCCCTTCAACCACAAAGGTTCATTACAGCAAAAGCAAAAGCAAGCACAGGACGACCGTTAGACGGAAGATGTGCCTGACTGTACATGCTAGTTCTTAATATAATTTATACAAATTATTTCTACTGGATAATCAAAATCATCTATATAAGTACTCATAACCAAATATAAATTAGAAGCTGATCCATCTAGAATTAGATGCCAATCAACGGGTGATTCTCTTTAAATTTAACAGATGGTGGAGCAGTAACAAGTACTGTGCTAATATTACAAATTGCTCATTAAAATTTTACCGTAAATTTTTTTCAGTTTTTATATAGAATTTCTTTACTAACATATCCAGTCTTGCACTTGGATTTTAATAGCAGCAAATCTAGGGCAGCAGGCAAGCTGTGAGGGCCCAGCTAGCAGACCATGGTGCCGTGCTCATAACTTCATTAACAACTGCACTAAACAATATGTATAACTGATGTAGGGAAGCCTCGGATATGATGGGGGTAGATTATAAGATGTAAAAATATATAAAAGCAGTGTTAATGCTGTGTAAATGATCGTGTGTGGACCAAAAAAATCTTATTTTACTATCAATTTATTAAGAGATTAATACATTCACAATAAATAAAAAAGGAAAAAGAAATCGGCACAGATCAGTGCAGTATATTTCTCTCGTTCATCTTTCTTTTCCAAATTTATTTTAACATAGGTTGATCAATAGAAGTATGGCAAGTGAACCAAGGCACTTACACAAGAGTCTAAGCACTACTAACTTTATACAAAAAAATCTGTGATCATCTGCAACTGACAAAAAATAATAAATTTATATATAACCTAAATTTACACACAACTTTCAGTACAAGAAATAAATAATTGATATCAAAGTGTTAACCGATGATGTAGCACCATTAACCCACAAAACTGCATACCAATTTTAAATTGATTTCCTGGTAAGCATAAATGAAAAACTAATTCTATTCTGTATCATAAAACATTTATTTTGGATGTCTTCAAAAAAGTTTTTTATAATAATTTTAGTTTGGCCATAGTGAAGTGAAAAATATTGAAAACATCAAATTCTGAAAACTAATTTTCAAATAAACTGTTTCAAATAGATTTTTCCTTATAACAATATCTTCCTGGTCCATAAAATTCCTTGAAATTTTGTATAGCATCAATGGTTCCTACCATAGGCATCAGTAAATGTATGGTGATGCCCTCGACATGCTGCCAATTTTGTCAGTAACGCCCAGGAAAGATATTAAGGCTCTCACACTGCTCTATTTTCCTAACACGGAAAAGGTTGCCAGAGGACTCTAGTGTTGAATTTGAACATTCACAGAGACTCTTTAGGAATTTTTAAATTACAAGGCATATTAAATCTTCCACAGGCATCAGGAGCATCGCCGGACTATTTATTGTTGGCGACAGTAGTAGTTTAATTTAAGGGTTAAAAAGAGAGATGAATTTAAGATAAAGGTTAAAAAGAAAAAAGTTGAATGTAATGAATCACCAATTTCTGGGTAAGCTCCAGAGGCTCCCTGAAGCTGCTTCAGTGCCATACTACTAGGTGCCATCAGTCGGGGATTTATATTGCATACCTGGAACCATGATCCAGAACCTGGTGTTCATAGTGCCACCACTCCCTTCGCCGCTCTGAGGGTGCCAGGTTCTGGCTTGTGGTGCCAGGTATGCCAATAGAACTAGGAATGATGACACCAAGTAGTATGGTACTAAATCAGTGATAATAGCTTCAGGGAGCCCCAGAAAAGTGTGATGTAACTCGGTACAGAATGTAAGACATTAAATTAACATCGAGATAGATATGATATGGAAATCTAAGTTTAAATTATCAAATACAGATGGATGGACTGTACTAAAGTTAGATATCATAAGATATAGCAGTATAAATTGTTTTTTCATTAAGGTTCTAGAAATGAGTAGTTATATTAAGGCTATTTTTCCACAGTAATTATTAAGTTTATTCAATATTCTATGGTTCAGGCACGTACAGTGCTAGACAACAATTGAGAAAAACGCCATGATGATATTAGACTAATTATAGATGTTTCTCTTGTAGGGTCTTCCTCAAATCTATATCAACAATGATAACAGCAATTACGGGCAAAATATTATTTATATAGCTCATAAAAATGTGAAATAGTCTGCAGTGATAATTTCAGTGCAATTGGTGGAGGAGAATAAGTGTGAGACATGACATTCATGCAACAACCACAAGGCAGTGCTGGGGTGCCCGACATGAGCGAGGGAGAAGTAGATTGTTTGACAAGCGTTTTGCATGAATCGCACCAGACCCAATATTAATGAAAAATAGCGTGCGGGCAGCCGTGAAATAGATCACCGGCTACCTCAATACCGTAATGACAGTTTTCTGTATATATGTCATTATTGAAATAGAGGAAAATGATTTTCTTTCAACAAAATTTCACAGGCAATTCAACCCAAATAATTTGTTAGCCGATATATTTTGTAACATTAATTGCAAATGGGAATACTATCTAAAAAGAGAAACTGGCATTACCTCAACAAAAAGTAAAAGCTGTTAGTATGAATAAATTTTGGTGTGGAATTCAACCAAAATCACATTAGAAAGCACAATGTATACAGTAACTTTGGCATAGACAAATATTCAATAAATACCATTAAGACAACTAGTAACTTACACACAAAAAAGGTTATACAAGTAAACAAAGCTTAACAAAAAAAAAAAATTGATGATTTTATGAAAAATATTTCTCCTCTTGGAGACCTATATTAATGTTTGCAAGCTCAAATATTACAGCAAACACCAAACCGAAGATACGATGGATAAACTAAAAATCCTTTACCTTTTCAAAATACTGTACTGTATATAGAATGTCTGTTTTTTTTTTAAGAGCTATAAATTCGTGAGCTTAGGAAACATTAACACCCTAAGCATTCTATTCTACCTTCATGACACATACCGCATCAGAATCAGCAGGCGTGTGCATATCACAATATGCAGCTTTCCGCACAGTAACAGACGTTCCATTTACACTCGTCTCTCTCACAGCATCAATCTTCATGTGTAATCCAGCTTGTTGAGCACATGTCACATGGAATGCTGAAAATCCACATTAAATCATTTCTTTTATTATAATCTGTTAAAACCAATAAAGGTCTTTTTCTCTAAATTATTTGCCAATAAAAACGGATGGCTAACAAACATTTAAAAACGAACAAAGGCCAGATATCTCGGCTAATATTACTAGGTCTAACTTACTAACAACAAGCATATTGGATATGGAACATTATTATTAGTATACCTGGAGTGAGTCTTGGGAGTTATTTCACTCTTCAAGCCAAGCCTCGTGGCAAGGCTTGTCTTGTGATAACTATCTATAAGGCTGTTGCTTGCAACGACCCATAGGCCTGCTTATCAATAATAACCCTAAGGCTTACTTAAGCCAAATGATATCCTCTAAAACTCCATAATACCAGTAGAACCCTGTTGGGATGTTAGAAATGTTTCCCATGGTGCCAATACCTCAAATGTCAGCCTGCCTAACTGCACGATTCGCTCCCGTGTTTACAGTGGAGTCAAATCTCGGAGGGCAACGAAGCTCAGAAATTGTAACTGTTTACACATTTAATAAGTGTGTGTAAGTATTACTTCACACAACTCTAACATGAACGAATGACCCTTCCCAAACATACCAGTAAAAGTAAAACTCCTTTCAAGAAAAACTATCAGCCTCACTTATTTTATCAATTAAATATAATACTCTGAGAATATGCCCAGTTTATAAATGGGTCATCAAAAACCACTCACCAGTATAGCAATTGACTTTGTTGCACTGGATACAAGCTCCAACACTACGCTGCTTACAGATATAACACGTAAGTTTCCAGCGGGCCGGAGGAATGTTACTGATGCTGTCAATGGGCTCCAAGAAGACCTTAAGAAAAATAATACAACAATATCGAGACTTACGAACGAAATGAACTGAAGTTGTGAGACCACATTTTAAGGCCTCGGTGTAATAAAAACCTAGCCAAACGAAACTGTTGGGCCCAAGTCAAGAGCATTGCCTATTATTTCAATAGAAAGACAAAGAAATAAAGGCTTGGTTTCCCATTCCAAGCCACAGAAATTTCAGTCCATATTTATCTCAATTCCAATCCAAAATTTATGGAAATGAAAGACAATCATTAATTAATTACTCAATCACAAAACTGTTTAAGACAGGATTCCTTCATTAGACAACAATAACAAATTTATGACTTTTCATATTAATGATTAACCCATAAATTTTAAAGATCAACCTAGGTCACATCACCATTTCAGTGCCAAGCAAATCCCACTACTTGCTCAACTACCAATTAATTTTTAAGTAAATTAATCCTGGCAAACTACCAATAACTCATAACATTATCCAACAAAAATACACAGAGTAGAACCTCACTATCAATTACTCACAGTGTTGGCAAAACACACTTCTGGGATCCACATGGCACACACAACGTGAGCCCAACGATTATCATCCGTCTGCTTGAAAGCCCCACCTTTATTGGGACAGAGGGCACAGTCCACTGCTCGTGACGGAGACTGAAGACACCTTCGACACAGCCACTGGCCTTCAGGAATATAAGGGACCCCATAGCATTCCTGCATAAATGATCAGAAATGAACACATTCATCACAATTCAAAGGCAATTTAAATTAGACTTAATCTTAGCAAGTTGATGAGTACCAGAATTATATATTTCTTTATCTATTTCTCTATTTCATTAGTAGGTATACATTTCATTAATACACTTTCGATGTCAATACATTTACATTAAAAACAAATTTAAATGATCATTTATTTAACACTTTCAGTGTCATTTGCAATAACAACTTTATAATAAAAACTTTTAATATATATTTTTTACAGATTACAATGATTACTAGTAATACCATACTAAATTCCTTCTAAACAAATTTGTGCATTTGTTAAAAGTTAATTAATCCAAACCTGTCACATAATATAGATATCTACACCTTCTCCCACAAGCCAGCAGAGCTACAAGGACAGTCTCCTGCAGTCTTCCAAACTTACCTGGAGCTTATCTGGAGAGGGTCTCTGGAGTTGTTCTACTCCCTGAGCCCGGCCTGAGCTCAGGCTTGACTTGTGATAACTTGGTCCAACAGGCTGCAGGTCTATAGCTTTATATAATTTTATAGTCAACATCCCCATGATGATATCCCTCTCATTTTCTCACTTTCCTCATCCTTCCATCTTGTTCCTGGCACATGTTTCACCTCTATTATTCTCATATCTTGTTCACAATACATGCCTCATCTTCCTCATCTCCCCTTCTTCACAGTACGTGCCTCGTGTTCCTCATCTCCCCTTCTTCACAGTACGTGCCTCGTGTTCCTCATCTCCCCTTCTCACAGTACTGCCTCGTGTTCCTCCCCCCCCTCCTTGTTCACAGCATGTGCTGTGTTCCTTGTCCCCCTCCCTCCTTGTTCACAGCATGTGCCTGTGTTCCTTGTCCCCCCTCCCTCCTTGTTCACAGCATGTGCCTGTGTTCCTTGTCCCCCCTCTCCCCCCTTCACAGCACATGACACACAAAGCACTCCCATCATCAATCAAGTTTTCAATTACCTTCACATGCTTAAGACCAGCTTTATGCCAGAAGTTAACTGCAGTACTAAACTTACTTGATGAACTGCCAAGTTGCACATATCACAAAAGAGGATTACATTGCTATTTTGACATTCTCCATCCATACAAATGCAGCAAACGGCATCTTCATCAATGGGTACTCCAGAATCTCTACCAGAACACTGCGCTGGAAAAACATTATTGCGTAAGAACTAAAAAAAAAAAAAAAAAAAAAAAAAACTACATATGGTACTGTATTTGCAAGATATAAGTAGGACCTTTTTTTTTTTTTGCCCATCAAAAGAAAAAGACCAAAATGGAGAAGCGGCTCACAAAATATTGTAAAGCTCATGAAAATTTTGTGAGAGGCCCGCCACCCTTCACTAGTCCTATCCGCTGGTCACTGTAGTCACTTCCACCAAAATGGTCTCGACCAACATTATCACCTTATATTAACCGAGATGATGATTCACGTTCTTACAGCAAGTCACTTCTATTTTCTTGTCGTTGTCTTTTAATTAACAAAAAAAAAAAAAAAAAACTTCGTAAGTACGGTCAAAACACTTACGCCAAAAATGAGGCATGTCTTTGAGGCAAGACAAAAGGGTTAAACTAAAGATGAGGCAAGACCAATTTCAAAACAATATAATAAAGACAAAAGATATGTTGTATTATAAACAACAAAAATTCAGAAACAAATATTATATGTTAAAAATATATTATTCATCCTGAAAATTTGTACAACAGTTACGGTATAATACTGGCTATACACATTTATTTAGCCATCTAGACGTATTCCAACCCTGGCCACATTGTCCACTACTCCTCCTCCTTGTGCCATTATCTTGAGATAAAATATTAAATCAATTAAAATATTAACTTGTTTCTTCAGTACAGAGACTGCTATTCGTTAAGGACGCATACAGTTATAAGCAGTTATCATTAATCACTCTTCTCATTTTACATAGTATAGCTAGAACAACAAGGCCAGAGGGGAAGGGGGACGTGTTACTTTAAATAATACATTATCAAACTACTACGGAAGTCTTTTTGAACATAATGATATATTGTAAATGGCAACATCATTGCCTGGCAACGTTGGGAAGTATTCTCGCCAGTCACAAGACGCCGAGTCGAAGCCTCGAGAAGAACCACATTACTACTCGGCACCAACACTTCACTTTTCAGTGCAAGTCCTGGATGCTTATATAGAATAATAGAGGTGCCTCTTACCATGCCTCCAAAGAAACTTGCCTCCTGTTCAGAAAAGGAAAAGATGCAGATAGTAATTTTTAAAAGCATATTTACTAAGCTATAAAAGCCACTTTTTATGCCAGCATATAATACAGGTATCTTTTGTACTAATAGCAATTTTGAATGTGAAGTGGGATTTTAAGCCGAATGCTCATTTTCAGGGAGATGCACAGAATCCAGGTTCAAGTATTTTTCCATGAATTCTATAACTTGCCCTGCAGCTTACAGTTTGGCACTATGTATTACGGCCAAAATCCAGAATTGTAGTAGCGTGCGGCCCATAGCGACACGCTTCCAGCCAATTAGCCAGCTGGCTCGCAGCCTGCCAGGTTTTGAAACTAAGACTTTCGCAATCTTTTTTGCAACCAAGTCAACTTTTCAAAATTATGCCTTTCTCTATCATATACAGTACGCATGAATTTATAATCAGATCCTGCCCTACGACTGCTGGTTAAAAGCCCTTATAACATGTTTGAAGCCTATTACGCTAGAGTCACGATGTGAAATTAAAATCTATTGTGGATTAATAGTTGGGTTATGATTAATAATAATATTAATGAAATTAGCTAACCAAATTTGTGTTCAATTCATTTTGAACAAAAAAAATTAATAATTATTTACTTTGAAATAATTTATAAGCCAACTCAGTGTGATATATAACCAAGTGCTCACAAGCCGACATGCTGTACTCATGATTAAAAAAAGGGGAAACAAGACCTTATCCTTTAACTGGAAACCATTATTTCTTAATGAAACAATAAAAACAATTGTGATGTATTCATTCCAAAGAGAATCCAAACTATGGGAAGAGGGTATTGACCTTCAGTCAAGTCCATAATAACATTGAAAAAATGGTAAATTATGTGAAAATAATACCCTCATTTTTTTTAAAGAACACAAACAATACAAGACTATATTTAAATAACAAAAAATTATGCTTTGTCCCAACAAAAACAATTTTTTTACATTTGGAATTCAGCCGAAATAAGTCTGTCCGTCAACTGCAACGACGTTGACACGATTATACTGGGGGGGGGGGATTGTCATACAGGTTTCTTTTTTCTTTTACTTGATTATATTTTCATATTTATTTTCACATTTTTGTCTTTGCATTTGGAAGAATCCGAACACATGACAGTAGGCTGCCTAACATTAGACACGACGGACAATTGTCCGAGTTATGGATACCGTGAACTACACCACTTATGATGATCCTTCAACCAGTAAAATATTATCACTGCTAATGCCATCATCACCAGGTCTGTCTTTCTAATTTTTCTCTCCATATAAATTAAATTTCCTATGATAATGAGTATTTTTTTATGTAAATACCTATTTAGCCCTTATATTGCTCCAATTCCCACAATCAGGTCTTTCCTATTTGATTTGTAAGCTATTTTAGTCATTTGCACCTTGGAGTAGAATTTTTATATGGCTGTGCTATTTGGGGGCTAATCGGCATCAATCTGAACTCATTAAAGTCAGTATAAACAACTGGAGATAACCAACGAGTTTCCCAAAATTACAAACATAAAATATATGTACATTAAAATTCATTTATACCTGGAAAAAGGATTCCTTTTCCAGCCGGTCCATAAGTAGTTCGAACGTTTCCATCGTAACAGGTGTTAGCTCATCGACAACTCTCTTCTCGTTCATCAGCTGCAACCAGGCACGATCTTCCTCGTCCATATCATACTCCACCTCCTCATCTAGCTCCTCCAAACTCTTTTCGATAAATCTGTATAGTCATAAAAATATTTTGGCATATCAGAGGCTAGCAAAGTTATCAAACTTTTAAGACTAACCATTATTATATATTATCATTACTATAATAATAATAATTAATAATAATAATAATAATATCAATAAGGTCTAACTGCCAAAAATCTACAATCAATGCTTTCAAAACATAGATTTAAAAAATAATTCTAGGATATTAATTGTAGGCAATCGAGCAATATTTTCTTAAATGTTGCCAGATTGCCAGCAGGTGAAACAATCAATTAAAAACTAATCACTGTACAATTTATATGAAATAATAAAGGCATATATTAAAGAAAAAGACTGAAAAGAACACTGATAAAAGTCCAACTGATCACCAGTATGTCGCTCATGTGCCTCTGTAAACTTCACTGGTATCCTATAAGTTACCACAAACAAATACAGTATGAGTTTACACCGACCTAGACGAAGTCAGTTAAAACTTATCGAGGTCCCCTCTCGGTTAACCCAGAACAGCTGGCTAACTCCTGGGTGCACATTTACAGCTGGGGGAACAGAGCTCCAAGTGTAAGGAAACTTGTCAAAATGTCTCGCCCAGCCCAGGAATCAAAATGAGGTATATAGCAGTAGACTACATCCTAGGCTCACAAGTTCAATCCCCAGCCAGGACAGAAAAATGGCTGGGCACATCTTTCATCTCATGCCTCTGTTCACTTAGCAGTAAACACAGGTACCCAGGAATTAGACAATTGTTGTGGGGTTGCATTCTGAGGAAAGTCAGTAGTTGGCCAAGGAGGACATCAGTAACCTTAAGTACAAGCTTCTGTTCCTAGTCATTGGAATTAGTATTATTTAACTGTCAAAGTAGATGACCTGTAGTAGTTGGAAGGCTGCTGAGGGGCATCTGGGAGATTCTTGTAATAATCCTCAATTATTCTAAAGGAGGCCTCTGGTAGCTTATTGGTCTTTTTCTCCTCGATAGTATAGCGTTGTACATCCACTCCCCGGTCTTTGTCATTTGTTCGAGCCTGTAACAAGTGTTGATTATTTAGAAGTGTTTACATCACTACCACTTCCCCACAAAAAAGAAATAAAATGAGGACAGGTTTATTATGTAACTTATGTGGTACCATAATAAAGGTTATTGGTAAGAAAAAGATTATTGGTACCATATACCCAGTAAACATAATATTGATCTAATATTTGGGCTTAGTTTACAAGTTCCTCTGTTTCTCCCGGCTTCTGCAATGCTTTTGTTGCACCTTGTACAGCACTCTCCTCAGGTGTTTGCCTTACTGGCTGTCATACATTAGTGCTTGGATAGGTGTGACTTTTTCCATTCTCACCAATGAGGCCTTTTGTTTTTTGTAACTTTCTGGCTCCAGTTTGCTTCCCTTCATGATACTCTGCACTCCACCAATCATTTTGTAAATGGTTCTGAAATCTTTCAGGAAGGAAACTATGTAACAATAAGGATCTTCCTTACACCACTATACACAAGTATTTAATATCTTAGACAATAAGAAAATCTGTCTCAAGATGCTCGTATGGGCCAATAGGCCCTATGCAGTTACCTTCACTCTTATGCTACATGGACACGAAAACGTGAAAGAAGAAAAAATAATTCGGAATAAATTATGGATTCTCTTCAGGATAATAAATACATAAACATGACAAAACCATATACAGTGCTACCTTTTCTGGGGAAACCTAATTATATAAGAACATAATATAAAATATAAGTTACATACCTTGGGTGGCTTCTGCAAAGGTGTTTTAGGTAGGGGAGAGCTAGGTACACTGGTGGTTTTTGGCGACGGTGCCTTAGATGTCGGTGTTTTAGGCAGAGGCTTGATGGATGGTGTGCGGGCCTGCTCCTGTGGGGGAGGCTCTTCCACTATAGGGGGCATTGAAGCCTCATAATCCTCCTGCAAAATTCATCAGCTTATAACTTTGTAATCTTCAAGCCATCATGGCTAAATATAGAGTACTCTATTTAATCATCAAATGGAGCAGCTAATTAAAAGTCTCACATGATGGGAGTGCATAAAAAAAAATTGCTCTTGGTGCATAATAAAAATTGCTCGGCAGGTAATTGCAGATAGTGATTGGAGTTGTTTAAGGGTTCAAAACCCAGCATTGAATGTAATAAAACACCTCTATTTGGAAAAACCCCAGTCGCTTCCTGAAGCAACTTTGCCGAGATTGCTCCATACTAAAAAGCCACATCAGTTACAGACGTTCTGCTTGACCTACTGGGGACCAGTGCCAGAACCTAGCCCCTGCACAGGCACATGGAACAAGTGACAATGCGCAACCTTGCTGGGAAAAAAAAAAAAAGTTAGCGAAGCTTGACAGGCAACTGTAAGATTCACAGAAAACGAAACATTGAAACCGAAAAACAACTATGCAAACAATTCGCTTAGATCAAGGGAGTCGTTTAAACTAGCTCAAAACTCATTAGTACCTATTACCATCTCTAGGCAGACCGGCCCAGGCCCTCGGCCAACTCCACATCACAGTTCTGGAGATGAACAAAAGTACAACAAACCAATGAACCTCGAGGGAACCACTTGGGCTTCTCCAGTAAGAGGCATTTCATTACATTGAACACTAGGTTTCTGGAGGAAGCTCCTTGGTGGCTCCCTGAAGTTAATAACAGAACAAAAACAGGATTTACCAGGAAGGAAAGGCAGCAGACACTAGAAGGAAGAAGCATCTATGGCATGTAAGTAGTGACAAAGTGCCGCCATCAGTCACAACACATGATGCATTCCCGGCTGAACCAACCAATCATCAATCACTAAAGGTCCCCTCTGGAAGCCCACCGAAATTCTTCACCAGAAAAGGAGAAGCGTCTATATCTATAGTATGAGATATCAATCAAGAAACAACCACGACAAAATGAACTGGACAGACCTGACCAAAAACCAAAGGAAGACAATGGCGAGTCAAGAAATGGCAAAACAAGCACCAGGCAACTTCATAATGCCACAGTGAGGAAAGACACAGATGGGATGCCAACTCCACCTTGACTAGACCAGGTGAAAAGCATCCACTGCAAGCAACTCACAATAGAGGAATGGAGCCACAAGGGAAGGTGCCGGTTCAACATTAATACAAAGAGGTCCCTCTCAGTGCAACCAAACATCTCACAAGAGCCAGTAAAGGATGCTTCAGCGATGGTCCTCTCTAAAAATGGGATAGAAGTAAGTCAACCCACCTCCAAGAACGTTGGATACCCCCACATACATAACACACACAAAACCAAACCCTGAAAATCCTTAAGTCAAACTATCCAAAGTGTCCAGCTCCACAGGGTCAATGGACTAAAGCATCCCACCTTGGTTCCAGCAATGAACTTTTGGGAGCAAATAAAGTGAAGCTCGAGCATAGAGCCCGGAGGAAGATGAATACTCCTAAGGGCATGCCACACAGCCACAAACTCACACATCATGCTGTGTGCCTGAATGAACAGACAAACCACTGCCATGGGCAGTCTGGTGACTGCTGGTCACAAAGCTCCAACAAAGAGACAAGGCATCAGCAGCAGAACCGAGATGGGGAGTTGACAGAGGGCTGAGGCTACGGTGCCTGCAGCAATCTGTACTAAAAAAATTTTTAGCCAATTTGAATGACTCCCTTGTTCTATGTGAATCATTTGTAGAGTTGTTTGGGAGTTTTGAGACTTCATTTTCTGTGAAACCTCCAGATGTCTGGAAAGCTTCACAAACTTTCTGGAGGTTTTTCCCTGTGGGATGGCAAGACTGTCACTTGCTCCCTGCACTTCTGTGAGGGGAAGTAAGGTTCTGCCTCTGGTTCCTGGCAGGTTATACAAAACTTCAGTGACTGATGTGACCTTACAGTATGGAGCAATCTCAGCTTCAATGAGACACCAGAACTCCCCCCCTCTAGAAAAGCACACTCATATCTTTAATGATGCCAATTCTAAAATACTGATGGTTAATTTCTTTATTTAAACATTCACTCTTCTCTGTCCGTCACTTTGTCTTAAATATTAGCACTTACCTTGGATAGAATTTCTATAGGATCATAAACTGAGAGTCGAGACAGTTTTCCATCTACCTCGAACTCCACAGTTTTCATATCATGCGAGTAAGGTATTGATGGAGGTTCTGGTTCCTGACTTGCAAGGGGGGACGGTGGCCTCTTCATGTTTTCTTCCGTGCTAAATAAAAAGCAAAATTCACTCAATACAACAGAATCAGGTACAATATTATCTCTTACAAAACAAGCTTACAAACTTACAAGTACAAAATTCATCCTAAAATATTCAAATATCAAGTATCTATTCCAATGTTAAGCATGCAAAACAGCTCCAATTTATATTCAACCAAGCTCAAAAATAAATAGCAGATTTACTGGCAGATAGGACATGTTTTTGCTCCACCATCAACCAAATATATATTGTATTCATGTACACAAAATCATGTTCCCCCCCCCCCCCTGACAAAACAACTTTAAAATCACTTTCAATACATGTATGAAACATATGCTGGCAGATACTGTAAGTCTAATCTATGCTTCAAACAGCCCAGTCATCCCATAGCTATTATGTTACCAAGTATAGTAATCTGTTCCACAAATCAACAGTACTCATTTCAAACCTATATATATACCGAGGTCTTTCTAAATCAAAACTTATCCAAGCATAAAAAAAAATCTTTACACGCAGAGATCGCACTAACGTGATGCATCAAATGAACAAATCCACAAGGGCTCAGTCGATTAAGGCAGCGTCTGGGATGCTCCCGGACGCAGGTTCGAATCCTCGTCACGGCCCTTGTGGATTTGTTCATAAAAAAATCTTGTTTGGCTTATAGTATAATGTAGCACATCTGTGAAAGGGACAAGAAGCCCAAATTTAGATATTAATAATAATAATAATTTATTTACAAGAAGGTACAATTGCATTTGCAAGATTACAAAATATTTGTATTTTTACATTCTTGCAAAGTCATGAACACGCATAGCATTTCGGGCAGAACTGTATACACTGTATATATATATTCTAATAACACTGTACAAGATAATGCAGAAAGATACAGGGAGGGAGCAGAAAGAAAGAAATGTTCGTGGCTTAACATGAGGCTGCACCCTAAAATGCCTCATATTAAAGAAACAGAGTTAAAATTCTAATGGGGGAAAATAGAATGCATTCCAAGACCAAGAATTTTGTACTTTTAAGAACAAAGATCTTAGTGTAGAATTATTTCTGTGAGCAATCTTCGTTACATATCCATCATCTACTCATGTCCAAGAAGGAAGATTGTGTCAGTTTTTTTTAAAATTTGATGAAAATAAAGTGCATAAAATATACGACTAAATGAAAGCACTTAATTTGACATCATAATTTGTTCCAATTTCTTCCTTTACATTTTTTTTTTCCATTTATGTTAGCAAGAGGCAATTTCTTTTCCACGCTTATATAAAGAAAAGTATTTTAGCAAATGGTACAAAATTCACACACACACATCCTCAACTTTTCAAAACTTTCAACAAAGAAACTTTCTAACATCTTTCATTCTGTGATCTCAATATTATTAACCAACAACACTTGTTCAAGTGTAAAAACAGACTTAAAAAATGCTTACAACTACTCACCTGATTTTGGAGTGACTACATTTGGGGGAGGATTTTCATGGTCGTAAGTGGTCATGTGATGCTGAATCCCAGCCAAGCTGCGATAGATTCTGCCACATGATGCATGGGGGCACTCGTACGGAGGCTTGGTCATGCGACAGTGGTCCAGGAACTGGTCCATATCATAGCCAAGACCCAGCCGAGGCATGATGAATTTATCTTAATCTGAAACAAATACCTTAAATAAGTTTGATAATTCTCATGTAAATATTTAAATAAAAAAAAAACTGGTGCCCCTCAAATTGCATGGAGATTATGTTCCAAAGTAAAAATCAAACTTCAAGGATTAATTTGCACTTTGGTTACTGGCAGGTTCAAGAGGACTCCCAAAGTCCCCTTTCTCCACTCTTTATTCAACAAAAAATCATTAACATATGGTCTCAATACTCCCTCAACTTTCTAGCCACAATTTCAGCACTTATTGAAGTCCAAAATGATAATAGACATGCTATTATACACAAAAATAATCCTCAAAGTTCACATGGCATTGCTATATTAGGTTCAATGAGATTCCTTAAATTAGATTGCATTAGAAAGTCTATGTAATAAAGAAACTCCTAAATTTGTACTCAACATGAGATCACATTTATAGAAACAGATGCAAAATATGATAATTTTCAAGAGAAAGAACTAAGACAGTATGACAGGCATGCTTCATGCCTTCACTGTCTTCATGCTTGGGAAAGCTATATGTTTGTAATTATTACAAAGGACCACTTCCAGATATAAAACTCTTAAATTTTAACCAGATTAGTAATACAGCAAATGATTATTTTTCAATTTAAAGTGCTTTCTTTTTGCCTTGCATTGAAATCTGCACTATTCAACAGGTCCTATATGAGTCAATACTACAATAGTTATTATTCTACCATGTTCACCAGCTTTGATTTTCACTCTTTGGCCTAATGAAAAATATATAAAGCAAGAGGAAATATCCTTTCTTAGGTCTGAAGACAGATATTTAATCTTTACTGGGTTTAATCACCAAATACTGTACTAGCTAAACATTCCACTGTTACTGGTTCATCTATTATTTATGGACAAATTTGGTACACCTGGGTGAATCGCTGCTTTAAGCATGTACAGTATAATTAAACAAAGTAGTATGAGGTCATTGCTTTACAGTATTTGTATTATATCATCCTAACACCTTCACCTACCCATAATACGCTAGAAAATTGATTGAATTTCAACGTTCAGTGATTTTGTTACCTCCTGAAGTAGCTCAAGTCTTGTTGAAGTCCACTAAATACCAGTTACCAAAATTACCAAAGAACATTTCATCCAATTTAATGCATTAATGCTGCTCTGGATTATATTAAATAATCCAGGCAGAGAGATTCTAAGTTTATTCTGCCAGTTTGGGTGACCATATAAAATGCAGACTTTTTTTTATATATCTAGTGAGAGACGGACAGCAAGAAGCCTCTGTTAAATGTCAGATTAGGTCAAACGAAAATTAATAACTTACATAAGCTCAAACTAAAACTTGACCAGATGGGAACAAAATTTTATCAAGATTTCAACACTTTCCTTGTTACAGTATTAGTTTCTTATGACAGTCCTACAGACATTTAACTGACAGCTTTCAAAAAGCATCAATGTACAACAAATCCAAGCTTCCAACAATCACATTAAGGCAGTGAGAGAACAATTCCCACACATCAGCACCATATAAGCAAATTTAAACTAATTACTAATTACCAGACCCCTCACTAGCTTAGCCAAGCTTTATTTTCCTAGAACTGCAAGCCTCTAACTCCTGGACACAGCTTAACTTTCACCATGACAGCAATAAAAACTTGCTATACTTGCCCTCCTGGTATGAAATTTCCGTTCCCAGGTTCTCCTTTGCCCTTCATGGATTGACTTGAGCCAATTCTCAGGGCAGCCACAGACAGAGAGAGAGAGATCTTAACTGCGTACTGGCATAGAGTGATAAGTTATCTCAAGGCAAGCAAGTTCCTGTGTGTTGAGCCGTGTTGTGCTTTTCCACTGCAATGCTGAAACCTACACAGATGATGCCACTCTTCATCAGCATTTTTGTAGGAAAGCGCCACCAAATTTGTCCAATTTGCCATAACTATCAGCCTGGAAACCTGGTCGAGTTGTGCATTGTCTGCGAGCCTGGTACACCGGGTGTTTGCTAGGTACGTGCTAGTGGCGACTGGGAATGAAAGTTCTGGCCGACTCTTGATAGCTTCGGCGGCGGCCCTCGACGTCCAGACACTCCAGTGGGGGCTTGGTCCTCTACGCCATCTTATATCTCTTACTCCGTCCACTTTCTCCCGGCATTAGTCACCCCCACAGCATCCCCCACCACTATACAACAACGAGCACTCGTAATAGCCTCACCTAACGCAGCGATAACTTAAAATAGGCAAGTTTTTCAAACGAAGGATCGATCCCATATCCGCCACAAGTCCGCCATTGTCTACCAAAACAACTTTTCTGAGCGGCTGAGAGCCAATCACACTCCAGCTCTCTCTCCCGGGAAATACAAACTCCGGTATATACTGTGATTAATGTTTCCAGGGGACTCTCCTCTCATGTAGCCCTGAATTACATCTTTAAAATAAACTCTGCTTTTAATTTTCACCTTTTATATGACCAAGAGTAATGTGATTCTATTCGAAAATCAATATATGTGCGATACGATTCGAACAGTACAATATATGCAAGTTTTCCCCATGCTCAATCTTGCTCTTGTTCTTGATTTACTGTGTAAAATGTGAAGTAAGATATAATACCTATGTTTTCATATTACATGTAAACAATCTCGGTTACAATCACTGCACGTTTATAAGTGTTATGAACACACCGATAATATATATAAATATGCAAGCTGGAGAATATATACATGCTGTTGCAACACTGCTTAATACATGTATTCCGTATATACCCCATTATTGATTACTATATTTCCTTGTCGGTAAGCCAAATGTTAATTGCATTGGCAATTACTCTCTCTTTACTTCTATTAGTCTTACCGTAGATATAATGAATTGATTCTGGGGCATATCGTTGATTTCCTATGGACCAGCGGCTCGCCGCGTGCTTTGCTTGCTGGCTGCCTTCTGTGGAAAGCACTAAATAATCTGACGCTTCCCTGTGCAACTGCATTGGGGGGGGAGGTAGGACGCCCCTTTCTCTCTCTCCCCTCATGCAGCTACTCCCTTTTATTCCTCACCCCATTATGTAGAATCCGGAGGCTGAAGCCATTACTGTACACTGGAATTTCACAAATAAATAGCGTTTTAATGCAAGAAAGGAATATATATGGAACAGAGAAACAATATCAAATCATAACTTCACATACATGCAGTTGCAGAGTCCTTAAAAATATACAAAATACAGAGCAATTAATGAGAGCTATCCTTGAGATGAACTGATCTGATAAGGAGAAGGAGAAAGGAAACAAATAAGGAAAATAAACACAATTTGTATTTATTTAATATTTATAACATTAAATACAGGCAGTATTTAAAAAGGTATTCAATAAAAAAATATTAAATCACATATTAAGGAATTTATTATTGCAGGTCAAAATAACAGGAACCTCAGTGCTTATAGATTTGAGCGAGCAAGGATATTGACCAGAGCAAGGGAGAACGCGGTGGGCCTGATAAAGAGTAGATAAGGGAAAAGCGGAGAGAGAGAGAAAGAGGGGGTGAAGGGGTTTGAGGGAGAGAGACAGAGAGGGTACTCCCCTCCCCTCAGTAATCCCCCTCACGACTGGCGAACTGGAAGAGTAACCAAGGCAACCACTACAGGGTCATCACGCTACCGACAGATGGCGTTTGCAACTGTTTGTTTTGATGTTGTATTTGGGTGTGTGTGAGTAAAGGGGGTAATTGTTTATGTGGGGCGGCGGGGGGTGAGGTGGTAGGAGACAGTGTGTACGGTACTGGCGGCTTCAACATGTCTGAGGCGTAGAAATTGTTGCTTTAATAGTAAGAATACAAAGCAGTTTTCAGGTAAACTGAATTATGCAGTTTATGTGACCGCTTTTTTCTATGATGCTCCATTTGTTAATGTTGTTTTAAAGCCTCGGTGAAGGAAACTAATCAACAAATGCTGGTGCGCCTAATATCCTAGCAACTAGAGCGCCACGCGTTGCCCTTGACTTACAGGGCGCGTTTTATGCATAGTCCGTCGTGGGATATCCGTATATGGATTGCACATGATTGCAGTGTGCAGTATTGATCCGTTTCCGGATTGCAAGGGGGTGGGGGGCTGCAGGAAGGGTTGTGGGATGTATCTATAGACTTCATGTATAGCCGTTGAAAACATGTTCCAGGAATATAAACACCAAAAGATGTCTTCGGAATTTCAATGAATGTGCCATTAAGAATTTAATTTAACATTTAATGTTCGGGGCTAAAATATATCTGCTGCTTGGTCAGTAATAATAAGCTATTATAGTGCCTTGATAATCCTTGAGGCCGTTAATTGTTGATAGGCCCAAGGGTCTTCTGCTCGAAGACCCGAAACGCTTTGCGTAATAGTGTCTTTAGGCATTGTATGTACTAGCTCTATCTATGAATCCATCAACTTTTGTATTTCATCTTGTATGTATGTACTTTACCTGAATAAATGTTTGTATTTTGTTGTCTTAATTCCAAGGTTCCTAACATATAATGTTATACTTTAGCTTTATCTTGGCCTTGTTAGACCCGGCCCATTTATATTGTGCAGTTCAGCTTTGGTCACCATACTGTACAATGGACATAAATTCACTTACAGAAGGATGTGGAAGTTAACCCAGGGAATTGGAGAGAAATTATGTATGTTTAATATACATTCTGTATGAAAGCGAAGCGTAAATGGTGATATGATGGAAGTTTACAAATAGATGAATTGTTATAACAAAGGAGATATTACGGATATTAATTGGGTGTAAGATCTGGCAACTCAAAACGGAACGTGAAACAGTTATGGATACGAACTGGATCAAATAAGACCTAGCCTCAACGAGTACAGGAAGCCGGCGACTTGTCAAAGGTTCCCCCGGCTAGTTCCAAGTTAGTTGACAAGCCGGCGGCTTGTCAGTAGTGCCCCCCCCCATTTGAATTTATTGAGCAAATTACCAGGTTACATAACAGACATGGGATTGCTGGATTGTTTCAAGCGATCCAACGTCATAATACATTCATGGTTGTATTATGACATACATGAATGCGTTTGGGTGGATATAAACACAATAAGTGCTAAACATGGACCAATTAAAAGTCTTTTGTTGTTACAACCACTTGGGCTGGACGGTAGAGCGACGGTCTCGCTTCATGCAGGTCGGCGTTCAATCCCCGACCGTCCAATTGGTTGGACGGTCGGGGATTGATACCACTATATAGCACGTTCAAGGAGTCAGGATAAGGATTTGGGATGGGACGGGGGGGGGGAAAGGAATGGTGCCCAACCACTTGAACGGTCGGGGATTGAACCCCGACCCGCATGAAGCTCTACTGTCGCTCTACCGTCCAGCTCAAGTGGTTGGCATGAGAAAGAAACCTAATACCCCATAATTATCATTGATAGTTACTTAATTATTTAACTTGTATCAATTGGTTTAGTCATTTATTATGCACCCCATTCCCAACCCGTGGGCAGTGGTTGCAAGGTTATACAGAAACACGTAATAGGCTCAGGAACTGAACCCTACAGTTCACTTAGCTAAGCAAGTAACAGTCTGGTGAACCTAATTGCATAATTTTATAAAAATTATAACATAGATATAATTAATAATTCACTGTGTCGGGGGACAGGCAGCCAATGTAAATGTATATGTTAGGCTTATATCGAGATCATCCCCCCCCCTCTCACTGGGGTTGAATTACTGACCATCCCCAGCATGCAACCCCAGAGCGGACAGCACGCTGGACTTGTGATCCTGTGGTCCTGGGTTCGATCCCAGGCGCCGGCGAGAAACAATGGGCAGAGTTTCTTTCACCCTATGCCCCTGTTACCTAGCAGTAAAATAGGTACCTGGTGTTAGTCAGCTGTCACGGGCTGCTTCCTGGGGTGGAGGCCTGGTCGAGGACCGGGCCGCGGGGACACTAAAAGCCCCGAAATCATCTCAAGATAACCCTTTTTGCTAGGTGAACAAAGCATTAGGTGATAGATTAATAATAAGTTAATATATATATATATATATATATATATATATATATATATATATTATATATATATATATATATATATACACATCCTTACCAGCTGCCTGTAGAACTGCATAATAATGCATCATTGGTGACTGTGAGGCACATATAGTGTGTGTGTTTACAGGGTTCAAGGTTTGTCGATTCACAGGGGGGGGCGCGGTGGGGGGCTGGTTAGTTGGAAACCGGTTTGTTTTCCTGTTTTTTGTGTATGCGGTGGTAAGGGGGGGAGGGTGTTGCTGTAGGTAGTGAGAGCTGTCACTGAAGGTAGGGAGGCTGTGAGGGGGGGGGTTGTAGGGGGTGGGGAGATGAAGCTATGGGTAGGGGAAGCCGCCACTGTGGGGTAGAAGGGGAGGGATAGAGGAGAGGTGGAGGGCTGCTGAATGGTAAAGGGCAAGGCGTGACGTCTCTGTTGCAACCCTCTGTTGTTTTGTGTTCACCTAAATGTGCTTTCAAGGGCATTTGCTAGCTCCGGATTTATCTTTACCTGAATATATCTCTGGAGTTTTTTCCCCAGTTTGGTTTAATGTTAGTAGGTGGGAGGTCCACATTGCGACATGATGTCGTTGGGTTTATGTGTATTTGCCATGCCAGGCAAGAGGCTACATTAACTCTTAATGTTTTAAGGTGTGTGTATTCACCTAATTGTATCACCTAGTAGTATTCATCTAGTTGTGCATGCGGGGGTTGAGCTCTGGCTCTTTGATCTTCTGGCTCTTTGAGGGGAGGGCAAGGGGAGGGAAGGGCAAGAAGAAGGGAGGGCAATTCTGGCTCTTTGAGGGAGGGCAAGAGCTCTGTCTCTTTGTATTCACCTAGTTGTGCTTGCGGGGGTTGAGCTCTGCTCTTTCGGGCCGCCTCTCAACTGTCAATCAATAATCAACTGTTACTAACTAGTTACCAACTTCCGCCCCCTCTCACACACACACACACCAAGGAAGCAGCCCGTAACAGCTGTCTAACTCCCAGGTACCTATTTACTGCTAGGTAACAGGATATCAGAGTGAAAGAAACTCTACCCATCTGTTTCCACACACCGGGAATCGAACCCCAACATCGCGACTACGTATCTAGTGTGCTGTCCACTCAGCACCAGCGCCCTATGGTGTGTGTGTGTGTGTTGTGTGTGTGTGTGTGTGTGTGTGTGTGTACTCACCTAATTGTACTCACTAATTGTGCTTGCGGGGTTGAGCTTTGGCTCTTTGGTCCCGCCTCTCAACTGTCAATCAACTGGTGTACAGATTCCTGAGCCTACTGGCTCTATCATATCTACATTTGAAACTGTGTATGGAGTCAGCCTCCACCACATCACTTCCTAGTGCATTCCATTTATTAACTACTCTGACACTGAAAAAATTCTTTCTAACGTCTCTGTGGCTCATCTGTACTAAGTTTCCACCTGTGTCCCTTGTTCGTGTCCCACCCATGCTGTGTGTGTATGTGTGTGTGTAATACTGCATGTATATTCTCCCAATGAAGTCGAGATCGCTAATCATAATTTTCATTGCATACGAGCTCCCAGTGATGGAGATTACGTTCAGAACATTTCGTTCACCTGCTTCACATAGTATCACACATGTACGAATGAATTATCAGCCCCGTACCCTGAAAATAGTTATTGCCTGTACTTTTCGAACACCTAAATTTCACCGCACTGCTCTGAATGACCTTCGTTGTGTAGCACAGAGCTCTGATGTTCACAGCGGAGTGGGTTTCCATTTCCCCATCGAATGAAAAATATCCGGCTCCCGTATCCTTTATAATCCGTCGATATCTCCTAGGTTACCGGTTAAGTTTCAAGAAACATTAACACCATTTACATATCTCGTGAATTATGTAATATTGTCCTCTGAGATGCCTAGAGTGTTCCATTCTACCGTGCAAAGTACTTTTATTTGGAAATGTCATAGTTTATGAGGTGGGAGCTGGCGTGTGTAGCAGGCAGGGAGGGGCCCCATATACACCTAGAGGCAAGGAATCATCAGCCTGATACTCAGAGGCACGCATTGCTTCTATACTTCCCTCGCTCAGCTATAGCATGCTCGCCCCCTGCCC
>WNGS01052365.1:6691130-6723219 GCA_020271785.1 Procambarus virginalis
AAGGGACGACGACGTTTCGGTCCGTCCTGGACCATTATCAAGTCGATTGTGAGAATGGTCCAGGATGGACCGAAATCGTCATCGTCCCTTCACTTTCTAGTGTGTGGTCTGGTCAACAGCATCATTGGCATTTGAAATGACATTCCAAAATTCTAAATTGTATCATTGTGACTGTAGGCTGCTTTTATATTTTCTCTCTTATATACAGGTATATTGCTTTGGCTGTATCACAATCTCCTTCAGTCTTGGGATATATTATTTTATATTTTACTCATGTTGCCAAATGCTCTTTATTGTGTTCGTGCGGCTTGGAATGAGCGCATATTTATTAGGGTGCTTTAAGAATATATGTACAGAACCGTATTTCAGTTTTCTTTATCCTTACTCTTAAGTGTACTTTAATTGGTGGGTATTTTAGGCTGGACGGTAGAGCAACGGTCTATCTTCATTCAGTTCGGCGCTCAATCCTCGACTGTCCAAGTGGTTGGGCACCATTTCTTTCCCCAGTCCCATCCCAAATCCTTATCCTGACCGATTGATAAAGATTAAGCCACCCAAGAGGTGGCATGGGCATGAATAGCCTGTAATCATCATGACTGATTGATAAAGATTAAGCCACCCAAAAGGGGGCACGGGCATGAATAGCCCATAAGTGGAGGCCCTTTGGAGCCATTAGCAGTATTAATAGCTGGTAGTTAGGATCTGTGGATGGATATCCTGACCCCTTCCCAGTGCTATATATAGTGGTAATGGCTTGGCACTTTCACCTGATAATTAAAATTTAATAAATTGGGTGCCTTCCCTATCCATTACATTATTTTACTGCAACGATAACCTGTTTGTAGACATGTACTGAGAGAATCTTACAATGTGTGTACCTTCCATACCCGTGTGTTAAGGTCCCACCTGTTAAATTTTGTAAGCGGTCCGTAGAATTACCCAAATCTACCCAAATCCTCCTAGCATTACGTAAGTAATGAAGAAATATGGTATATTTACTTACTGTAATGTTGGTGCTGCACGTAGAACACGATCAAACCTATTTTCATAATGAAATAATGTAATTTCATATCGAAATTCGAAGTAAATATGTAACAGGTGACGCCATAGGAAGTCGACGGTCCAAGGGACAAAATTGTGGAGCGACTTATCTAAGATACATGGTCGCCTGGAGAGTGTTTGCTGCCATAACAGCCTCCTGTACACAGTGATCCAGTCGTCGCAATTCTTTGCTCAAATTGTCGCAAATTTAATTAATGATATTAACAAGTAGAATGGGTATTTGCAATAATATCTTTCATAAATAGTCACAAAACATTAATATTTATTTATAAAAATGTGTCTGTAAGTTAAATCAACTCCAGCAGGACAATTTATTTGTTATATAGATACTAACGTTATTCGCTTGTATGCGTTCGCTACTTAAACTACTCATGTCCTTTTCGTTCATAGAACACCGAACCCTACACACTCTTTGATATATTGCTTAATTAATAGAGATTCACAAATACAACTTATATTTGTATATGTTATCAGAAATGCAGAGATAAAATAGTTTTTGTGAATCCATCACAGAGATTATATCTATTAGACAGGAAAGATATTCATATTTCAAACAAGATTTCTTGGCCGACGCTCTCTCTATCCATGGGAACTATGATCTTTCGAAGATCAATGTTAATTTAATCTAAATATTGTAATAAACGAAGTTTTCATATGTCAATAATAAAGACAGAAATATAAGCTGCATGTTAATACTTTAGATAAATATAACTGAAGTGAAAGTGAAGATATATGTCTTTTTTATAGTCACGTGATGGCTATCTCAGGGAGTGTGAAGGCCTACAAACAAGTGAATTAATTGTGTAATTCATATGCATATTTGCAAAGTAACATCAAAGGTCTATATGTCAGCATAAACCCAGATGTAGACGATAATGTGACTACATTTCAAGGAAAAATATATCTTAAATGAAAGCCAAGATATGGTTAAATAAATAGCCAATACGACACCATCGCCGGTGTCCGGACACATGAAAACTTCCAATGCTTCAGTGTCCTGCCAGCGGGCAATACAGGCTTCACAATTAAGAAAAACATTTGTAATTCAGAGAGATGCGTTGATAAACGCAAAATGTTTATATTTTAAATACAGATATAAACTTTGTTTTCAAACGTTTATCGTAACAATATCTCAAGTATAAGACCCAAGATATATTTTGGATTTAACAATTTCCTATAAGGTTGCAATGTTACTTAATTGTATATGATCATCATCATATACAGACAAAATTAACTTATAAAATGTTGAGGTAAAGATAGACGTATGTCAATTCAAGTTCAAGTTCAAGTATATATGTTTATTGAGATAAGCAAGAAATACATCTCAAAGGGATAGAGTAGCTTAGGCTATTTCTACCCCCCTCTACTTCAAGTCCCTCAAGGGGCGCACAAATTCAGTGAGTCAAATACACAAATAATATTACAAGAATCCCATTTAACATTGCAGGTTAATATAGTAAGTACAGCATATTACAAGAATCCCATTTAACATTGCAGTTTAATATAGCAAGTACAGTATATAATCGTCACACTCTTGGGGCAAACTTCTTGTAGCTCCTAATTATACTTGTCTATTATACCATTATCACACATCCAAACAATTTGATGTGGTACACTATTTAATTCCTTATTTCTATAGTTTTCAATAAGTTGACACTCTAATACATAATGTTCTAAGGTGTGGGCGTGCGGCATACCACATAATTTACACTCCTTCTCTTCTTCACTGACATCAACACCGCGTATTGCCAGATATATTTGTATCCTAATCTTAATCTCATGTAAATTGAATCCTTCCAAGTAGACTTTCCTTTACCATAGGTGAAGGACGAATTTGTATTTATTATTGAATAATGCTTAAGTGTGTTACTACTGTCCACCATTGCCATTCTCTTTATCATTTCTTCACCATCTTGAATCATCTTGATTCTTGTTTTTATTTGTTTCAAGGTTAACTGACATATAACATCAACAGAGAGGTTTTTCAGTGGCTCTTTTCGCTATGTCATCAACTACCTCATTCAACAGGATTCCCACATGTGAAGGGATCCACATGAATCTTACTTTATACCCAGTTTTTCTAATTTCTTAACATTCTCTCTACACTCTATCACAATATTCTGATATACTGGGCGTCTGCTAATTAAAGACTCTAACGCTCCTCTGCTGTCAATAGAAGAAGCACGCATTTTTACCACATTTGAATACTTCCTGTAATCCTGCTAAAACTCCTTGGAGTTCAGCCTGCTTTGAAGAGACATTGTCAGTTAAGCGGCGTCCAATAACAGATTACAGTGCCGATGTCAGTGTACTCCCTGATCAAGACAAAGATCAAGACGTATGTCAATTATGACACAGGATCGCTCTTAAGAACTTAATTATAACCATAATATATAATTATAATAATTCATTGTGTTGGGGGACAGGACGCCAGTGTGTATTCATACACGATAGGCTTTTATCAAGGTCATCCTTAAGGTCGAAATACTGACCCCGCCAGGATGCAACCCCCACAACAAGCTGACTAACTCCTGAGTATCTACTTACTGCTAGGTGAACAGTCGCATTACGTGAAAGGAAATTTTCCCAACCATTTCTGTCCCGCCCAGGATTCGAACACGGAACACTTTGTAGTGTGTTGTTTGGTCAAATTTTTCAGCCACGTTATTGTGACTCCTCGCCAGCCAATGATGCTGTTTGCAAGCTTTAATAAAGTGCAAATGTCCTTCTCCAGAATATATTCCAATGGTTTTTATAATAAAAAAACTCACAATTATTTAATAGGGAAAGTTTAACATTATGAAAAATAGCAAAAAAAAAATTTGTAAACACATTATTATAATGAATGATATGCATAATAAATAATCCAATATTTCTTGAAAAATAATTGTTCAGAAGTATGTAAGACATCGTATACATATTTTAAGGCATTTTCAAGAGTGAAGGATATAGGACCTCACTGTCAAGCATAATACAGGAAGATAGACAAAATTTATACAAAAACCTCAATTTCTTTTCAACATGAGAAATAGTGTGCAGAATATTTTCAATAGTATTAATATGGCTACTAAATTTCAACCAAAAATTAAACTTAATAAATATCATTCTAGTATCTGTATTGTCATATTTTTCCAGAATTTTTTATCTGAAAAGTGTTTACAATTAAACATTATTTTAATGATAAAAAATAGGTAATTTTAGAATCAAATACTGTATAACATTTGAGCACTAGTAAACTCAAAATATCAAGGCAACATAGTCTTAAGCAAATATCAAGAGGTGCCGAGTTGGGAAGACTATGTAGCACCATTAACATTGCAGGATATGCAAAAGGTGCTAAAGATACCGCCTTTTGCATAGTGTACTAAAGTATGAGAACAACAGGTACAAATTTCTGATGTTATAAACAATTATTAAAAGGAAAAACACTAAGGAAGGAAGACTATGAAGCATCAAATCACAGAATATTGAAAAGGCCATAGACAGTGGTGTTCAGGATGCTAATGAGACCAGAAAGACCTCAGTTGAGTGATGTCAATCAAGATTCACTAGCTACTAATAAACCTAAAATACAATTACTCGAGTTGTGTACAAATGACAAATTTCCCTAAACAAACAAATGTTTATAAGCATTTTAATGTTCATTTTCATTATAAATAAAACATACATGGAAATGTGCACATATGATCGGTCTATGAACATAACTTACAAATATTCCATCAGGTAATTTGAATAGAATGAGAAAATACACAAAGGCAGAGTGATTATCGTTTTGAGTTACGAAGTGGTTAGCCCAGCTGGTTTTTGGGTGATCCTCTGATAAGCTCTGCCTACACTGTGCTCATGTATTTCAAGAGTTTCTTTATAAAAGTGATAATAGAATGGTTAAATGATTTTCAGAGTCGTCGATTTTCAACGACTGAAAATCGACTTAGGTCAATTTTCTAATTCTTTGATCGGATAACATGTTTTTTAGTTATTAAAATGTCTGCAGAAAATAACAATACTAGAATGTGTAGCGTGATCATGAAAATGCATAGTTTTATCCTATTACCCCATATTGTTTAAATATCAATACTATATGATGATATATTTAATTTTAATGTTTATAAACTTTCATTATAATATTAACTTTTTATTCTGAGGACTGATGCTTCCCCCTTCTCCTCATGGAAGTAGAAAATGGTGTAATGAAAATGAACAACAATGCATAATTTTACACAGCTTGATATTTCTTGTTAATTTTAGCAAACAATTCAAAATGACACATGCCAATGGTTATGAAATACATACATCTTAACTTACCACAGCCAGATTATATTTATACATGTCTTTGATATCTTGCTTATGGAAATTATCCAGCATTTAAGAGGCTAGGAGCTCCTTTAAAATCTTTTTCAGACATTTAATTTACCTTAAAAGTATTTGACACTGAAAATAGTCAACACGATTTCTAAACAATTCTATCTAAGTTTTATCATCACAAGTAAACATGAAATAAAATAGCAGATAAAACAAGAATAATTATGTGTAGGTGGAAGTAATGTGGCAAATCTTAATTTTTCCTCATACATACTATATATAATTCCTAGAACTAAATTTTCCTGGTACAGTATTTGCAAAACAAAATTAAACCTGCTCTAATATTTTATGCAAGTGCTGCATCATGGTTTCTTTGATTTTGTTCATACTAAATCTGTCGACGAAATTCCTTCTTTTCCTCATTTTCCAATACATTATACTATTCAGTATATTACGTATGCAGTATTACTTTTGATTACGTATATTACTTCCCGTTCATTAAATCTACTTGATAATAATTATAATACAGTACACTTGTGTGAAGAACTCTGCACGATGAAGTTATTTTAGAGGAATGTTTTAATTGTTTTGAGTAATTATCAAATGAAAGCATCAAGCAAAAGGCTATATTACACCCTCTGCATCACGGAATATTCAAGTTTCTAGGAATCAATATCAGAGCAGAAAAAAATAAGACGAGTGATGCCAAAGGTATCAGATTCACCAAAGATTTTATCAAGGGGGGGCATACGACTCAAAATGCTGAAAGGTAAAAGAAAATTCAAGTTTAAATGTATTAAGTACTATGTGCTAAAAATGATGCAACATAACCTTTACCACATTGGTCATGTTATATTGCAGTGCATCATATCAAGCATTTATGGTTTACACTGTATTTTATAGTAAAAATAGTTTAAAACCCTAGTAGGTCCCTTAAAACTAATATTATACAGTATATCTGAAGATTTAGGAACTCACTTTGCTAAATGCACGGGTAAATGCCCTCACTAAAGAAAGGTCAGTGATGTGGACCAGTGGCACAGCTATTCTAACCCCAGGCTACTGAAATTTAGTTTTAAGCTTTCTTTATAACCACAATCTAAAGAACAAGACTATTGTCATTAATAAATAGACTGGGAAAATAAGTAAAGCTTGCTTACAAATGAATGAAGACTGGTACCAACCAAGATTTTTTACCAAGACGTCCTCCTTGTTTAGTCAACAGGTCCGTAACAGCACTGAAGACAGTTAATTTTTTTATCCTATTGACACTAAAATGTTTATCCAATACAATATTTTATTATGCCATACTAAATTCCCCAGGGCCAAAACAACTTTACCCAAACTAATTTTTTTCTTGTACCTCACTAAAGGCAAGTACAAGAAGAAAGGAGAGGGAGGCAGGCAGGCAGGAAAGAAGTGGTGATATCAGATTATAGTTTTTGAGTTTTGCTTCTTGTTTAGTTCATTAGTGGATAAATATTAATAAATGCACAAGAATGCATTAAAACCTTTTTAATGTTGATTAGTTAGTATAATTCATCTGACTAATAATTTGAACTATACTGCTTTGCATAAATATTGAACGATAAATATTCTTTTAATATAAGAAAAAAGCATGGAATGTCCTTCAGTACTTAAGAAGAATAGAATAATATTGGCAAATGTTAGAAGTGTCCAGGCTTACTTCGTTACTTTCTAAATGGAAGAAGATTTGAGCAGCTTGCAAAGAAATTATTTATAAACATTTAAATACATGTGCACACTATTTCTCAGTTCAAAGAAAATTCACAGAGTTAATTAACCTCCATTTGGAAACAAATTGAATTACATAATGTTTACAATTTTGATTAGCTAAATACAATAGCTGTTATAGCTTCTTTAAATTCACACACCTATGGTACATAATATCTGAATATTTTGTCTGTAATATAATTCCTTTTTTTTATATAAATTACTTAAATAAAGCTGGGCAGTGACAACATACCTGTACTTGTGATTTCAAGATTGAACCTCAGTGCAATGTGATTACATGAATTACAGTAAAATCCAACTACTCTGAAGTCCACACACACACACACACACACACACACACATACAATAACAGTTAACCTTGAATATATTATTGAAAGGAAAATAATTCAGTTTTAATAATTAATTTATTGAGCATTAAATTAAGCACCTTTAGCTGTCAGATGCAAATGGCATTGTTGTTAAGCACAAAATTTATCAATCAGTCTGCACCTATAATCCTAAAGCATTAACCCTTGGAGTTAACACGAGTTACATCAGGCTTTATCTGCAAGCACACAGAAAAACAGTATACTGTACAAAAAAGGTTTTAGTGTTCCTATATTATTGAAAACCATGTCCTGAGCATAAGAACAATGCCCCAAAAAATTAGAAATCACTTTTTCATAGATGTCAGATGTTTCCTGGAGGTTTTAAATACCAATTAGAAAAACCATGTACCAGTAGGAATTTAAAATGTTGCCAAGCAGCTAAAACATCTCAGGATGGTATGCACCCTAAGGATTGAACACCCAAGGAATGGTAGGTGCATTTTAAGAGATTAAAAGGCAGTATGACATAAAATTACCAGTTTTGGAATGGCTATACAGTAATTCCAATTTTACTATGTACTGTATGCCAATTTAAAGAAGCCTAAATATGGTTGATTCAACTGAAAAGGAAACTATACTTTGATTAAGTTGCATGTGAAATCTTACCAGAACAAGCTTGAATCTGAAGATAAGATTTTTGACACCAAGAAGGTTTCATAAAGGGGTCGGCCAGCACACTGAGGCTTTGTGTGCTGATGAACAGCTCTTTTCATGTGCAGGACATTTGATTGGTCCTCAAGATGAGAGCCTACTGGGTCCACATCAGCTCATTTTAACAGTTTGACTCTCTACAAAATAAAACTAATTTAGCTATCCAGAAATATTTGAACCTAAGCAACCCACCTAACCCTTTGAGAATGAGTTTGAAAACTCATCAATTTGATGCTATTTTAATTTCAACTGAAACACCTGCAATTTTGACAAATTAGTCATTCCATTAAATTTTTTTAACCAGGTCAGCAGACAGGTTGCTCACAGATAAAAAAAAAAATCAGGGCAAGTCAACATTCTGCACCGTGGCAACGGGGATTTTTCAGACATACCTTTGGTCTTAAGGCTAGTACTAGAGAGATGCTGAAGACTACTGAATCCACCCGATATGACTACTAGAAGAGTACTGTACTTGTAAACATACTCAAGCCCGTCTAAGCACTAGATATCATCCAGAATGACAATACTGTACTAGACCAAAACAACATAAGATGAACGATATAAAAGGTACCAGATTCATCAAGAGACATGTCGACCTACCCTGATTGTGCGAGATGTAATCCTTAAGATAATCAGGATTGCTTAGGAAGAAACAGAGTGAGGTAACTTTGAAAACTGTAGGTTAAAAGCTTTTTTGTGAAAAAAAAACTGATGATTACATTACAATTTAGGATTATTGCCTTCTGAATATTAGGAACATAATTACTTTGATTTCTGCTCATCATCTTAAACAGAATAAATTAATATTTTTACCAATACAATAAAATATTAAGGATTTCACAATGCAACAGCCTATTGAATACAAATAAGACTTAAATGACAGCACAAAATATTATGATAAGGATCTCAATATTTACAGTGAAATATTGGTTTGGTTAAGAATTAAGGTTTCTTACCTATCACAATCATAAAGAGACATATGCAATTAAAATTATATTTCCCATGCTCACTTGTGGCTCACTACTTAATTTTCTCACTATAAAACGATCCATAGAGGGTTTTTTTCCCCTTCGTTGTAACTCTTGTCTGTAGTGAGGCATCACAATGTCATTAAAAAGGTTAAAAAGGGAAAATTGTTTCAACAAAAGTTTGCATTTCTTCCCACAGCCTACATCACTTCTTAATTGTTGAGGAAGGGACATTCTCTGCCTCCTCCTCCCCTAAAGACACTTCCTCAGCTGCCTCTTGTTGCTACTCCTTGTGGTCATTCTCACATGTGCTTTCTTGACTTGAACCTTACTACTGGCTTTCTTGGGACCCATGGCAAGGTATGTAATAACAAATTTTATGTTCAAATTGTCGAAAGTCCAAAAAAACTATAATTCTTTACAAAGAATTCAAGCACGATTGTCACTAGGTGGGAGGCACTGGTAAACTGAGGCGCGATCGTCGTGCCACCACGCGCTAGGTCAGCTATACGCGTATCAACAAACTCGTTTTCCTCGAGGCAACGTTCGTTATCCGATTCTAATTTTCCAAAGAAATTGGGCCCGTAACCCAAAAAGTTTATAAATACGTAGGGGCATTCATAAGCTGAGGTGTCACTGTACTGTAATTTTAAATTCTGAGTGAGCATGAGCTTTTGAGCCAGCCAGGTACAATGTCCTTAGCAAAAGTTGCTATTTTCACTCAATACCGCAGCCATTCTCTCAATTTGCGACTTTATAAAAAATGCAACTGTTGCCTAACTAGAAATGTACAAACTCGAGCAATTCACCTAACCTATTGAGGCCGCTGCACAGAAAGCATCAGTACTGTATTATGAAATCGTACTTCCATGTTTATAAATACTCAACCTTTTTAACAGATTGGTTAAATCCATAAAAAATATGACGTATTGAGAGAGTGGACTGGTTGAATGGCAATGGTTTGTTTCTTATCTTATAAAACACACAAGTTTTTATTTGAGATAGTTTATTGTTACCAAAATAAAGCTCATTTTTTCCCTCTTTCTTATAAGCCAATACATTAACATTAGTTAAAACCCTATTGTGCTTAGCAAAGTTAATTATGCATAAGGTTAGCAACTATCTCTGCACAGCAATGGTATGACACTACTTGTCAGTACAGCAATAGGTTTAACAACTTCATCTTTTTTCTCGCATATAACGAATCATAACGTATTTTATTTTTAAATACTAGTACTGTATAGTATTTTCACGAGTGGTTGCAAGTAACATTTAAAATGTTAATATACCTTATTCATTTAAGCATACTCTAAATCCTTATTGATATTAAGGATCAAAATAAATTCTTGGTGAATATACATTAGAAATGTGGTCAACTGGAAGACTGGATGAACCAAAAGGATTGAATCAGGATACAAAAAACTTGCAAACCTTAGCAAAATATCGACTTTTATATTAAAATAATATTTTTAAGCAATTTTGCTAAAACTATACACAAAACCAAGTTTTATCATTTGCTCTAATAAACCATAATAATTGCCACCAAAAATATCAAAGATTGTATACAATAGATTATTGTAAGTAATGGAACAGCCGAGTCACATAAAACAGTGAGGCAACATTCTTCCATCAGTACTTTGGCCCGTAGAGAGGGGGGGGGGGTAACAGCTGAACTGCTCTAGCTTTGCTCTTACTTATGGTGCACATCAATAGGTACCATAATTCACAAAAGATGTGGTTCTGAGCAATCCCCACACCTTCACCTATACAGAAATTCTTGACATTCTAGCACCAACATTACAGAAAGACATGTTGACTGCAGCAGTGGAGCTTAACTCCTCTTCACCAATGAGGAGGCTCTTCAGGGACTGTTCTTCCCGCTCCAAACAAGATTATGATAAACTGTTTGCGTCCATTGTGTCAGCATCATCGTCTCTGACTGCCTATTGTTGCAGGATGTTATTGCAAATATCAACCTGCAAAACCCAATCATCATGACTGCAGTGTCAGCGAAATCCATAAATCCATTCAGATGGCCGAGGAGATACCACTACCATGTAGTGTCAGAGACAGATCAGACTGAAGTTCAGAAATAAATAAATTACTGATATAATATAGAAACTGGCATTAACTCCCTCCGCCCCCCCAAAAAAATTATTCAGTATGGGATTTTTGTGCAATCATGAGTAGACAAGAGGCTAATGTCCAAGGAGTGCGAGCCAAACTCATTCGTGTCTGACACCAGATTATCAATTATGGAAATATGAAGATCAAGACAAGTGCCATATCGGTTAAAAATTTGCCAACAATCCTGCAAATCTTTGTCTAGAAATACAGGTTAGGGGGTGTTAACATTGATGGTAGAGATAAAAGAGCAACAACTCTCGTGTCTAGCAGTATAAATGGCCCAATGAGAGATGACACTGGCTTTCTTAAAAAACAAATTAAGAATTCCATTGTAACGCAGACAGAACCAAAACTCCAAATTCCACCAAGAAACATATTTTCATAAGATACAGGAGGCATAGTGTGGGAAGGAGTGGACGGCAGCATTAAGGAAGGAGACCAAAAAAAGGGGTTCGAGGCACTGGACAAGCAGCAAGAGCATGCATAACATTTTTGAGAGGCAAAGATGCAGTAGTTGCTCTCCCTTGCCTTGGAAAAAGTGATCTTTTCTGTGTTTAAGTTGCAGGATGGATTGCTCTAATTTAAAGGCAAACTCAAAAACCAAGACAAAGAAGGTTGGCCGCCACGACAACTAATACATGCTGGTAGGGTTGTGCAAGGCATATTATGGCTGGATCCTTGCCACAAATAGGGAAAAGGCCATTGTGATCCGACAAGCCTAAGTACCAGGACAAACTTTTCAACATGTATCCCACTGACATGGAGAGGGGACATGCTCATGAACATTTGACCCTCTTCCCCGCCCCAAGGACAACTGAATTCAGGAGGATTCTAGCGTGGAATGTAATTTTAACAACATACAAGGATAACCAGAGAGGATAAGGAAGAAGGCTGGCTGGAAGCTGCTTGCAAGGATGGATGAACTTGTTTGCAATGTGTGTTAAAATTTAGGAAGAATATTACACCTGGTGTTATGAAAAAGTTGTGTGCTGTTGTGGATGACTGATGGAGTAATTACCTACGTGTGTAATTACCTAAGTGTAGTTACAGGATGAGAGCTACGCTCGTGGTGTCCCGTCTTCCCAGCACTCTTTATCATACAGTATAACGCTTTGAAACTACTGATGGTCTTGGCCTCCACCACCTTCTCCCCTAACTTGTTCCAACCGTCTACCACTCTGTTTGCGAAAGTGAATTTTCTTATATGTCTTCGGCGTCTGTGTTTAGCTAGTTTAAATCTATGACCTCTTGTTCTTGAAGTTCCAGGTCTCAGGAAATCTTCCCTATCAATTTTATCAATTCCTGTTACTATTTTGTATGTAGTGTTATTATTTATTTGTCTGTGGTGCTATAGTAGTGCGAATTATATCATGATTATTAAATTAATACTAAGAAACGTTAAAAATGTATATATATATATATAACATACTAGGAAAAAGTCGTGCATCTTCACACTTTTTTGGAAACTTACTGACTTACTGACATAAGACATTAATTGACAAGGCAATATTATTAATTTATTTTGAATACATTCCAATTCAATACTTTGAAAGTTGCAGATCAATATCTAGGTTCTTTATGTTCCAAGACACATTATTGCAGTATATTACACACACTTGTAATGACTGCATACACACACTTGTAATGACACTTGTTGACTGCATCTATCTGGATCTAAAAAAGGCTTTCGACAGAGTTCCACATAAGAGGTTGTTCTGGAAACTGGAAAATATTGGAGGAGTGACAGGTACGCTTCTAACATGGATGAAAAACTTTCTGACTGATAGAAAAATGAGGGCTGTGATCAGAGGCAATGTATCGGACTGGAGAAATGTCACAAGTGGAGTACCACAGGGTTCAGTTCTTGCACCAGTGATGTTTATTGTCTACATAAATGATCTACCAGTTGGTATACAGAATTATATGAACATGTTTGCTGATGATGCTAAGATAATAGGAAGGATAAGAAATTTAGATGATTGTCATGCCCTTCAAGAAGACCTGGATAAAATAAGTATATGGAGCACCACTTGGCAAATGGAATTTAATGTTAATAAATGTCATGTTATGGAATGTGGAATAGGAGAACATAGACCCCACACAACCTATATATTATGTGAGAAATCTTTAAAGAACTCTGATAAAGAAAGAGATCTAGGGGTGGTTCTAGATAGAAAACTATCACCTGAAGACCACATAAAGAATATTGTGCAAGGAGCCTATGCTATGCTTTCTAACTTCAGAATTGCTTTTAAATACATGGATGGGGATATACTAAAGAAATTGTTCATGACTTTTGTTAGGCCAAAGCTAGAATATGCAGCTGTTGTTTGGTGCCCATATCTTAAGAAGCACATCAACAAACTGGAAAAGGTGCAAAGACATGCTACTAAGTGGCTCCCAGAACTGAAGGGTAAGAGCTACGAGGAAAGGTTAGAAGCATTAAATATGCCAAAACTAGAAGACAGAAGAAAAGAGGTGATATGATCACTACATACAAAATAGTAACAGGAATTGATAAAATCGACAGGAAAGATTTCCTGAGACCTGGAACTTCAAGAACAAGAGGTCATAGATATAAACTGGCTAAACACAGATGCCGAAGAAATATAAGAAAATTCACTTTCGCAAACAGAGTGGTAGACGGTTGGAACAAGTTGGGGGAGAAGGTGGTGGAGGCCAAGACCGTCAGTAGTTTCAAAGCGTTATATGACAAAGAGTGCTGGGAAGACGGGACACCACGAGCATAGCTCTCATCCTGTAACTACACTTAGGTAATTACACTTAGGTAATTACTTGTTCTTGTTTTGGCTCGTACTGAATTGATGCTATAATCCACAAAGTTTGTTTCCTAAAGCCAAGTAACAAGTAAAGAAACCCATGGGCTTTCAGTGACAAAATATACTGTACATATAAAGCACTTCCCTTTTTTAATATTATTTGCATATTATTTTTGGTTAAATTTGGTACAAAAGTACAGTATCTTTAAAGGACAATTTGACATAATTCTATTTATACTCTTCAATTCTTCTCACAGTATTTAAACTAGTTTTCCCTAAGAATGTAAACTATTTAAACCAATGTATAGGACTCCAATTAACCAGTTATCCACTTACCATTTTCACGATGACTAGCAATGAAAAAGTTTCTCTTATCAATTAAAAGACATAATTCCAGTAACTTCATAAATGTATGAGAATCTCTCTTGAGTACCCAGTTCATCTTAGTGGCAGCCAATATGTACACATCTTAAAAAAATTAAAAAAAAACATTACCCAACCCATTGAAGTAAGCCTATCCAAGTTATCTCACTGCGGTTCTTATATTTTTCACTTTATGGTATTGTACTGACAATGTCTATTAACGAAGGGCGTTCATAGATACAATGGAAAAGTTTTGTACGACAATGAATAGCAGATTGTACCTCACTTTCTCACTTCCACTGCTACAAGCTTCACTTCCACTGCCTCTTCCTACTCTATTCACCTACCTGTGTGTTTTTATACTCTTCACATAATTAATACATCCACACTATTTTACTCACAATAAAATCAGAATAATACAGCATTGAACACTGTTTAATGATAGGAATTATGAATAGGCAGTCCCTGTGGCGTAGTGGTAAGACGCTCGCCTGGCGTTCCATGAGCGCTTTGACCTGGATTCGTATCCTGGCCGGGGTGGATTTACTGGCTGCAAATCCTTAACTGTAGCCTCTGTTTACCTAACAGTAAAATAGGTACCTGGTTGTTAACGATTTGGCCGGGGTTGTATTCCAGGGAATATTAGGAATAAGGACTTGCTCGAAACACTATGCGTGCTAGTGGCTGTACAAGAATGTAAGAACTCTTATATATATAAAAAAAATACAAAATAAAATAACCAAATTTGCATCATATAACAAATGAGAATGGCACGGGAGGCTACCTGCTCCCTCCCACTGCCACCACCTACGATAACAGTGAATTTACTTGCTTTCTTGACAAATAAATGTTAAACCATCTTAAATAACATGAAAGATTGGAGAAATAGAATGTGTTAAATGTTAAAGTCATAAGTAACACAAATGTTATGTTTATATATGATCTACAGTCCCATATCTACAAAAGAACGACAGGAAGAAGTGTTGTTTGGTGGCGGCCTGCCGCCATCTGTGCTAATTCCCATTAACCAGCCTACAGAAGAAAAAAAATGGCTAAACAAATCTAAGCTATCAAACCTTAAATAAAATAAAAGATGATATAAATAGAATGCTTATTAACTAAGGAATCATAACCAAACTTAAATATATATATATATACATGTTGCAAATGATTTGTCACCCAATTTCTTCAGTGAGGAACTGTGGGTGGCCGACAGCAACATCATCAAGTCGCTAGCAAAAATGGGCAAATAAACTAAGTTATCTCCTTGAAATAATGTGAAAGTTGAAAAATTAAATGCCTATTTACATGAATCATAAATAACATGAATAATATTAATGTGTTGAAAACAACTCCTTTGCCAATTTCTAGCCCCATCTTTAATAAACCAGTAGTTGAGTTTACCAACAATCTGGAGGGAAGAATAACTTTGATTTGAAGTCATACTATAATAAGTTCTATTTCAGTCATCAGAACATTACAAACCAAAATCTGAATACAAATGTTAGGTTTGTAATAATGTTAAAAAGCGTGGTACAGTATTTCCTTTGTCAGAGCCATAGATTTATAACAAACATATAATTTAGCATTGTGTTATTGGAAACATTAAGTGAGCATTAATCATAAGGAGAAAATACTGACGACATACAATGGCATCAAACCGTAACCCTGAACTTAAGCCTGTGGAATTCAGGAATATAGGTTTGATCCCATTACATGGCTTCAATATTTTCTCAGAGATTCAACATATTCCAATAATTTCATTGTGCATCAATCATGATGGTTGAGAGGCACCCACCCATTGCAAATTTATAAAAAAAAAATGGAAAAAAAATAGTTTTACATGCAAAATTAAGCCCTTCTGGGTAAGACTTCAGGGGGCATACACCAACCTCCCTTCAAAAACCAGTGTTGAAAGTAATGAAATGGCATTTTTCTGGGTGAGTCCCGGATGCTCCCCGGCAACTCTGGGGAACCGTAGGGGCTCCCCCCAGAAGAAGAAAAACTCCCAAGGATACTACCCTGCAAGGTTTGGTCCCAAATGGTAGAATAACCTAGAAATAGTTTGCACATCTGAATATATAAAGCCAGTTATAATTGTAAACAAAACCAGTATTAGTTTTAAGGCCTTCTGTAAACCGTAGCGGCTTAATTTATAAACAGGGAAGAACAGCATGTGAATTAAATGCATCAAATAAATGATACTGTATACCATATTTGAGTATTTACACAATGACTTATGTTTATGTAACATGTGGATATGTTTTCAAATAATGCATCACATTTCTCTGCCTTCTCTTTCAACAAAACTAATGCAGTAAAATATACACCATTTTTTCAGAATAGTTGGATTATACTTCATTTTGCATTACCTAAACAACAAATTTAATAGGAGCTTCATTCTCAGAAATATTTTAAGTAATCTTTAAACTTTTTTTTTTTTTACTTTCATCTTTAGTTGTACAAAGTAAAAAAAGAAAAGCTTGTGTCAAGATTAGCTTTGAACAAAGCTAAACTAAAGCATGTAAACCAGACCACACACTAGAAGGTGAAGGGACAACGACATTTCGGTCTGTCCTGGACCATTCTCACAATCGACTTGAGAATGGTCCAGGACGGACCGAAACGTCGTCGTCCCTTCACCTTCTAGTGTGTGGTCTGGTCAACATACTTTAGCCACGTTATTGTGACTCATCGCCTGCATAAAGCATGTAAACTATACACACGTAACAGCTGACATACACAGTCACCACCCATTACCTGAATCATACTTGGAAGCCACTGCCACCCAGGACCTAGTTATGTATCCACTGAGACGTGTATGCTAAACCTATCTATGATCCTCTTAACACCAATGCTAAGGCAGTCTTATAATATATCTTCTAAATCACTGTTAATAGTTAAATAAGATTTTTAACATTCTCATCTATGGAAAATAAAGACTATTTCTAAGTCTGCCTTTTTTGGAGGGCAAGTCTAAAAAACAATTGAATTACATCAAAACACTTGCATTCCTAATTGGATAAGCACATTTTTGATACAATATACTGTTCAAATAATGCATATTTGGCTACCTATAACCCCAAAAGTTTTATTACTTGAAAGATAAGCTACCTATTTTATTATATTGATTTTGTTGCATTTTGTCGAAATAATCAACAATTCAGCTTTTCATTGCCTATATCCCATTCTTCCACAGGGAAATAAACCTATGGTATAAAAATAATACCGGGTAATTGTTTAGCTATTGGCAATCAACCTGACATTCTAACAATTTTTAAGGTTTGCAATAGTTTAGTAACACAGGTTACTTGAAGCAATGCTATCCCTGAAAGTTAATCAGAACCAATTACCATCTGCATTTAAAGTAATTTATTAATGGATTGCATTATCATAAAAATCATACGTCGCTGACTCGGCTCTCTGTTATAAATAACATAAAATAATTTTGGAATAACTGTGACTAGTTCACCGAACTCTGCACCAAACTCACTGGGAAAGGTACCTCGTGTCATAAAATTCCATATATATTATCATTTGTGTTTAGAAACTATAAAAAGAATTCAAAAGATTATATCTTATGAGTTGTTGGCAGTGTATACACTTAAGTTAAACATGAAGGATATTGTCACGGGTCAGTCAAAATGTGGAAAAAATATTATTGGTATTCATCAACGTAAATATTAGTCAATATTATGTCCATACCTGTTCTATATGATGATTTTCTTTCTTATACCAATAAGCATATATATATACTGTATACAGTATACATTTATATATACATTGCAATCAATATACAGTATACACTCCTTATATCATCTTCAACTCTCACAATTACAAAAATCAGTATCACTAATTACCACATACTGTATATAACTATTAAAATCGTCTATATTTCTCCAGTGTCATGCCATCAAATCCATATCACTGTTTAGGCTTCAAGTAGCCTCCTCATTTTCAGATTCTCCACTGAGTCCAGTGTTCTCTCCGGTGACTCGGCAACGATGTAATATTGCCTTTTCATATGCCTTCTTCACGGCTTTTCTTTCTGCTGGTTTTCGGGACTCGACCAACTTGGCTTTATCTAAGGTAGAATCCACACCCAGGGGTTCCAACTTAAAACGTGGTAACCATTGCCTGAAAGATAAGTTGCACTATATAAGTATACAGTATCTTTATCTACATTGGAAGCAGAAAGGTCAACATAATGTCCCTCAAGCAATTTAGCAGAAACTTTCAAGTCTTTCTATGAATCAATCAACTCATCCACCAAAAGTAATACTGTAGTACAATACTTATAGCAAGTATTGGTAGAGTGGATAAAATTAGACTGTTGTACCAAAATAGGTCATGTTTTGTACAACAGTATATGAATACTCCAAATGGCATTCTAAAAAGGGGGAACAGTTACTATACACCCTAACCTAACCTGTCCTAGGCCTAAATAAACAATTCTAGACCTAATCTAGGGGTTTGGGCAGTTGCCCCACCTCAAGCAAGGGGTGGGAGTTTCAGCAACTCCTAAAACTTCTTGGTATGATTAGTTTATATTAGCTCTTCAAACTGTCTTCTCATTGTCCCAATTTTGTGATTTAAAATGTGGCAATATCAATTTACCAACACACTATTGTTAAACTACACTTTATTTTGCACTACATATATATATATATATATATATATATATATATATATATATATATATATATATATATATATATATATATATATATATATGTCGTACCTAGTAGCCAGAACGCACTTCTCAGCCTACTATGCAAGGCCCGATTTGCCTAATAAGTCAAGTTTTCATGAATTAATTGTTTTTCGACTACCTAACCTACCTAACCTAACCTAACCTAACTTTTTCGGCTACATAACCTAACCTAACCTATAAAGATAGGTTAGGTTAGGTTAGGTAGGGTTGGTTAGGTTCGGTCATATATCTACGTTAATTTTAACTCCAATAAAAAGAAATTGACCTCATACAAAATGAAATGGGTAGCTTTATCATTTCAAAAGAAAAAAAATTGAGAAAATATATCAATTCATGAAAACTTGGCTTATTAGGCAAATCGGGCCTTGCATAGTAGGCCGAGAAGTGCGTTCTGGCTACTAGGTACGACATATATATATATATATATATATATATATATATATATATATATATATATATATATATATATATATATATATATATATATATATATATATATATATATATTAACTTTCAATTTGTAAACTAAATTGTACTCACTATATATAAAAAATCTCAAGTCCAGCCATTATTGTAATGATTTGAATAAGTTGTTATGGATAAAGTTTCTGATTCCGATTCCAGTAATTGAATACATCAGTTTCTCTTCAACAGAGATAAATGGTGTATTATGAATAGAGACAATGACTGACAATAGAGAAGAGACACTCACCAGGTTCGCTTGTTATCGAAGAAAAGAACTAGATACATTGGTGAAGGATAGTTGTTGGCTAGAGCAAGCACCTCGTCTGGAGGCACAGGGATTGGTACACCATTGTGGAAGTAACCAGTCTTAGGCATTTTGGGGTTTATTATCTGAAACATTTGAGGACAATCAGGCATACAGAACATTAATGACTATGGTGTCGTAAACGTTGGTCGCGCATATTACACTTGGACTCTGCTGATGGGGTATGAAACGAAGTCATTTGGGGAGGGGGGAATGACAACAAGATTACAGCACAAATTTGTAGGGAGGTTTTGAAGATACTGTAGTTGTGGTTTTCTGGTACCAGTATATATATGTTTTAGTTTTGATGTAGTAGAATGAAGACAATATTGATGGAGAATACAGAATAAACTACTCTTCCACCAACTGAAGGCTTAGAAACTACAATAGTTCAGGGGAAAAACTAAGTTGAGGACATATTTAAGATAGCATGGTTTTTAATAGTTTACACTGATAATGGTAGGTAAAGTGGACCAAGTTATAGCAAACTTAAGTATGTATGTATGTGCAAAGTTAGCTGGTGACCAAGGACAAAACACTAACGAGGAGTCATCAAGTCTATATAGCCATTGTAATGTAAATCCAAAAAAATGGATAAAAGTCTATTATGCATTAATGAAAATAAAATACATATCTGAGCAAAGGAAGAGTAAATTTAACTTTGCTGAAACATATGGGATCTTGTAACTGATACAGTCACAGTCGTGTTGTCCGATCAGTTCGGGACAAATTGTTATCGTGCAAGTCAAATTGACAAGACATACAGATTTTTCCTCCCAGTCATGAATATTGTTTATTTTGTCTGAAAATACATCACAATACTGTACAGTTTCACTGAATACTGTAAAATGAAGAGATCATAATGATGTACACAATGAATGACAGTTCAGTAAAATGGTGAATTGTAAAACACAGTACAGTACTGTACGTTTATTTGTCGATTACCTGCTGATGATTTTGCGTTGCTCTACTCCAGCAACTTGACCTATGGCTAGCCTTCCCATAGTGATCGACTGGCATGTGAGGCTGCTTTCGTTGCTCAAAGGCCCACACAGCCATCACAACCCGGATGATCCAGTAACCCAGCACTTAGCTGGCACTTGTTAGTTTTAACTTGAAAGCTTCCACTGCTGTTCCAGCTACACTTCTTATATTTGTTGATGGGGGATTAAAAAGTAGTGGGTTTCTGATGCTAAGTGTTCTCTATTTGAGCTTAATTAAGGAACCCCAACTTTTTCTTAAATTTATTTTACGTTTACTACCATATCTCTCACTCTAGCATGATGTATTTTTTTAGGTTTGGAACCTGACCTTTTAGTATATACTATGTACATATGATTTCTCGTTCTCGTCTTCACTCCAAGGAATAGAGTATAAGTGCTTTCAGTTGGTGCCAGTAGAGGCACACCGTACATTTTCCAGTTCTGCAATCTTGCCTGCCTTGAAAGAGGATGTGAGGACCAAAGAACATTCCACACAATATAGCACCAGTGCTCTGAGAGATACCATCATTGGTGTGGCATTGTTTGTTCTACATGTTTTCATTAACCATGCTATTATTTTCTTGGCAGTTGCTATGTTTTCTTTATTGTACTCTGGACACACTGTATTGACACAGACTGACTCAGGGAGGAATACCTGACAATTAGGGATACTGGGTTAATAGATCAAGGGATGGTCAGCTCATTAATACATCGTACTGGTACAATTAACATCCAAGGGGTTGATAGTTCACACATTACTTGTTAAATTCTTTAGATGGATAGCCCTAACTATGGTTCCCTAGTAGAGGTAAATGAATTGATGATTGTGGCAAAGACGATTACTTACATTCACAGTTTCACTCAATCTGAGGAAACTTGATGTTTCACACACAAAGCCTGTGTGAGGTCCTTTGGCATCTTTTGATTTAAATCAGTAATCACAAGTGGATTAGCAAGTCATACATCTATTTGTTCCTCAGGATTATCTGTGATAAAATCTTTATTGAGTTCTGGGGGACGTTAGGCCTATTCCTTTAACGGTGGAAAGAAGTTTTGCTTTAATTTGTTTTAGCAGTCATTTTTTTTTTCACCTTATTCTTCAAAGTCTACACTGTTGTCAATCCTGTGAAAAGACAAGTTGCAAGTGTTGACCAGACCACATATTAGAAGGTGAAGGGACGACGATGTTTTGGTCCGTCCTGGACCATTCTCGAATCAACTTGAGAATGGTCCAGGACAGACCGAAACATCGTCACCCCTTCACCTTCTAGTGTGTGGTCTGGTCAACATTCTTCAGCCATGTTATTGTGACTCATCGCCTGCACCAGTTGCAAGTCGTCATTTATTCCAATCACGTTTCAAGGCTGACTGGCCATGCAAGTGCAATGCTCCATATACAGTACAGTAGTTGGCTTTACTTGAAGGCTTTCATGAATTTCCTGAAATTGTAATGCCTCTGCTCTGTTAGTTATAACAGAGCCTCTATGGTGTTTGCATGTGTATTCAAGTGTACTCGGGAGGTGTAGGGAAGAGAGAGCAGAGCAAAGTGGTACGGAGCCAGGTTACTGCTATCTAGTTGTAATGGCTTAGTGCTTTCTCCTTATAATTACCTACCTGAGCCAGGTTAAAAGTATAAGGTTTAAGCCAGATGGCCTCTGCATGTGTACTAAAGCAGTCAGTATTAATAACCTGTCATTAATGGCCAGGGTGACCCGTTTTCAAAAAATGCTGGCCTGGACGCTCATAAATGTCTGTCAAACAGTGTATTGGCATTGGCTAAGTTCATAACAGGTAAGCCTAAGATGTTTGTAACTCTATAAACTGAACTGTCTGCTTAAAAATTTATCATAAATTTGTTTTCTTGGGTTTGCTGCCTTTATTTAATGTGTCATATTTTCAGTGGGAAAACAAAACGGCATAGAAGGCGAGTAAAACCAGCGGCTGAGAGAGCGTAACAGCCGCAAAGGTTACACTGCAGCATCTCGGTCGCAGGCCATACAACTACTCACCCACCCCACCTCAAGTCGGGAGACAAGAGGTGGGCCAATCGGACCCTCGGACAGACTCATCTATCATACGGTGGTCGGACAACACGACGGTGAGTGTAAGTACATTTGCTAAAGTAGGTTTGCAGTTTAGGTCTGAAATGGAAAACAAAGTAACATATCCTGTTCAAATCCTAAGTGATTTAACATACTCCAGATATGGGAACGCAGAGAACAGTATTTGATAGTAATTGCACGATGGACTTATTCATTAAAAAGAATGAAGAATGTATTCTGAGAAAGGAGTCACAAAGTTAAATACATGTACAGTAATCTAAGACAGAAGTCAAACAAATTATATATAAATTGATTTTGTGATAGAAGGTAAGCAATTAAATTGATATACAGTACAGTATTCTGAGGAAAATGTTAGAAAATTAAAGATACATTTTAAGATAGAAGACTGTAATCCCTCTATTTACGTTCAGAATTTATTCCTTGAAAATACGAACTAAAACCTAACATGACACAAATCAAACTTATTTTTTCTTCCATATGTATCAATTGTGAAGAGAGATGTATTCCTCAGAAGAAAACTTTATGTCCAAAATTAATGAAATAAACATGAAAGCATACAGTATTAATTTCATACATTCATTCTTGCTAGATATAGCAGTGAATGTGTGTATAATTACCAAACTGTAATTACAAAGGTGTATTTATAGGATGAGAGCTATGCTCGTAGTGTTTCATCTTCCCAGTACAGAATTTTTTGTTATATGACGTTATATTCGAAACTCCTCACTTAACTTGTTCCAATCATCTACCACTCTACTTGCAAAAGAAAACTTTCTATTATAATTTCAGCAGCGTTGTTTCCTTAGCCTGAATCTATGATCTCTTGTTCTTGAAGTTGCAAAATCCTTTTTGTCAATTTTGTCGATTCCTATTACTATGTTATATGTAGCGATCATATTGCCTCTTTTTCTTCTATTTTCTAGCTTGGTATATTTAACACCTCTAGCCTTTCCTCATGGCTTCCAGAACTAAAAAACAGGAGCCATTTCATAGCATATCTGCACCTTTTTCTATTTATTTATGTGCTTCTTGAGATATGGGCACTATACAACTGCTAGATATTCCAGTTTTGGTCTCACAAAGGTTGTGTACAGTTTCTTTAATGTTTCACCCTCCACGTATATAAAAGCGAATCTAAAGTTGGAAAGCATAGCATATGCTCCTCGCACAAAGTCCTTAAAATGGTACTCTGGTAATATTCTACAATCCAGATCCACCCCCTAGTTTTCTTTCTTTGTCAGAATTCTTTCATTCCTTTCCACATAATCTGTAGTTTGTGTGTGGACTATTTTCTCTTATTCCACATCCCATAATATGGCATTTACACACATATAATTCCATTTGCTAAGTGCTGCCCTATAAACTTAATTTGTTCAGGTCATCTTGAAGGGCCTAACAATCACCTAAGTCTCCTTGATTATTGCCCTGATCATTGTCAAAAAAAATTTCATCCATATCAGCAGTCTGCCAGTCACCCTGTCCAGTATATTCCAGTTTCCAGTACAACCTTTTGTGTGTGACTTTATCAGACGCCTTTATTAGGTCCAGATAAACAGACCATCCAACCATTTCTTTTCTGTAAAATCTCATGGCTCTAATCATAAAAACTACCCAGTTAGTAGATTTGTTATACAGTATCTTCTTTTTTTTTGAAAGGCATACTATCTGTCTGTTATTGTATCATTTCTTTCCAGGTATTCAACCTATTTGTGTGTGCCTGCATTGTGGCTTGATGTGGGGTGGGGGGGCGGTGATGTTATTTGAATAGTTACTAAAATAAAGATACAGAACAGACTTTTCATTTGAGTGGGAAACAGGGACACATTTTTCTTGGCTATTTCTTGGCTCCTTGAGGTGGTTGGGACTGGTTCGTTTTTTCTGAGCATTTTCCCCCATTTTCTTTTCTTCCTATTTGACACATTTGTCTCTATCATGGTAACACTCCTGTATTTTAAATTCACGGCTTCATTCCAACAATCGCACTTCCATGTCATCCTCATCATCTTGGCTATGCAAGCCACTCACTCCATTCAGCTACGTAAGCTTCATCAATTTCTATACATCCAGTGTTTTTAAATAATCTATATTTCGTTTCAACTTTTGGAAATTTATATTTAGAAAAGGAAGGCAAAATAGGACTTAAGGGCTGTAACTCAAAAAATGGGCATATAAAGTCACTGGGCATAAATCAAAATTATGTAAATCGGAAGGACATAAATAAAGGGATGACAGTATATGAATCTGCAAAAATCTACAAAAGAATTATGTATAACCGAAGGTAGCATAAACTGATGAGGAATATTGTTAAATGAGGAAATGTAGGAAAATGATATGAAGTGATTATGGATGTGTACTTTGGTGAAAAGTTTAAGTTGTAGATTGCATAAAATGGAAGGACAGTGAAATACAAAATTCTACATTTATACTGGGTGTGAAATTAAGACTTGTTTCAAGGTTCTGCTTTTTTCCAATAGAAAATTGTTACCTAACCATTTATTTTTTTCAATTCAAATGCTTCAAATCCTTCTAGGGGAAAAGATTGGGATTGTTAGAGAATTTGTACAGCTTAGTTATGCCCCATTTCCATTACTGTTATGTTTCTCTCCATTAGAGGAAGACACAGGCAACTGAAGGCCAATAGTTATCTAACCACCAAAATAATGTCACCTGTCTACTGAAGAGATAGTGGGAGGGAGTTCCATAGCGCCTGGTGGTGTTTATGGAATGAATGAACTGTATGCAGAGGACCTGCAATGTGGCAGTTAAACAGCAAAGAGTGCACCCTGACAAGCTTCTGTGGACCTCAAATATGTGTGAAGCAGCATAGCAACAATGCAAAACTCATCAGGACACTTGCCACTAAAACACCTAAAGAAGGGAAAGTGTGTGAAGAAGTGTCTCAATGCAAGTGTAAAGATGGAAAAGTTATCAATCATTTTACCATTAATTATTCTAAATGCTTACTTTTGGACAGTGTAGAGTTGACTAAGTGCTTCCCTACTGCTCATCCTCCTGTAATTTTAAGAAGTGAATATCTATCTCCCTACATCTTGGATTCCTTGTTTCCTCAGGAAACTCCCCTTACTTGAGGGGGTGCCCCATACAGAATCTTCCCCAGACACTTCAATTGCCTTTATGTGTTAAGATATTTGAAAGAGCATTTGAAATGTTTGTACAAGATTTCTGCATGCTACCTTGGCTATCCCAAAAGTGAAGCAGTCGAGACATGCTTGCACCGAGAAACAAGAACATGAATTTTCTTTTAGGAAATACAATTTTTTATATTTTTTGAGGCATTATTAGAGAACATGGTGCAAAAAAGATATTTAAATGTAAATCCATGAAATGGCTCCATGCTTTCAGATTGAAGGACTAAAATGAAAGAGGTGCTGTTTATGAATCCAGTGACTAATCTACCATGTATCTGAGTTTGGCACAGTAGTTGTCATATATTACAACATAATCTATGCATCACTTCAAATAGTAAAACCTCTCTAAACTGGCCACAAATTTCAGCTTTGTACAGACTTTTTCCCTTTTAAATTTAACCTTTTAAAAACAATTAAAAAACTTGGGTTCCAGAGGTGGCTGGTTTAGAGAAATTTCTCAGTGTTTTCTTTCCATACATGTTATATTTCAGGCATTAGAAAGTAAGGGAGAAACATGGATACTGCACATATACTGGTATGTGAGAACGTTTTATCATCAAAGGATAACTTGTATATTCTCACCAAAGCAGGATACCAAGGGTAGCCACGACACTTGGCCCACACTAAATCGAGAGGCTCCAAAGGTATCTGATCTCCAGTGTGGCCTGAACCAGGCGATTCACCCTCAATGCTCGAATCACTCCCACTTCCTCCTCCATCCGAATCTGTTTCAGAGGCAGTATCATCTTCGGTGTCTGTCAGGCTGGAGTTTGACTCAGAATGGGAATCTTCATCTGTTTCAGGAGGAATTTCTGTTGAAGACAAAAATTATGAAACAGTACTTTCAAGATTTGAATAAGCCAAAAGGTCCTCAAAGTTTTTGTGGGTTTTCTAAATGTCTAAAATTTTATTCCAAATCTTTCTAAAGTGTGCAAACACTGAATTTGTGACCATTTATAATCAAAATTCTTGTTTTCTTTATTCTCTAGTGCAATTTATTCTCTATTTTCCAGCATGCCAGGACATGCAAGATAGCCCCATTGAAGAGCAGAGGTGCAATAGACACGCTGAGAGAGAACTCGAACAACATTAAAAACCCAAGACGTTTCAACACACTTCCACTACCCAAACAGGGCATAACTGGTCGACTTCTCGCAGAGTTCAAAATAGAACTCGACAAATACCTTCAAGGAATACCCGATCAACCGGGCTGTGACTAATACATCAGGTTGCAAGCAGCCACATCGAACAGCCTGGTTGGTCAGACTAGCAACCAAGAGGCCTGGTCAGAGACCGGACCACGGGGACATTGATCCTCAAAATCTCCAACAAGTAATACAAGCAATTGTTTTAACCAAATTATGTATTTATTTATTTTTGAGCATCTCTTTGCTGTTCAACCCTTTATGCCACTAAACCACATGCTGTTCAACTTATAAACAGCAGGCCTGGCTGATAATTTGAAGCAAGTGACTTGTTTAAGTATAATAGTACAATAGCAGCTGCCTAATAAAACATATTCAAGTCCCCAAAGTGCCTATTAATGAACAGTAAAAAAGGTTACCAAACAAATACACCATCATTTTGGTACCTTGATGGGGTTGTGGGAGCTCCTGTACTCCCCAAGCCTGGCCGGGGGCCCGACTTGACTTGTGAGACTTTGGTCCAATGTGCTGTTGTTTGCAGCGGCCCACAGGCCCAAATTTGGTGACTTTAATTCAATATTTAATTGCCATCCAACAAGTCTCATAAGGTAAGTCACAAACAGCCATTTTGTGCTGCTCTTCGTATGTAACTGGAGATGTCAAAGCAGCAGTTCCATATTCCAAGCTTCATGACATCTCTATGCCCCCCTTTAATTTTAATTTTCATAAAATTCCTTATGACTCCAAGAAGGGTATGGCTCGGTTATGTGTTGATGACACCATGGGATTAAGTTGTAGCCCTTGATGGCTGTACAACACGATGCTGTGACACTTCAATGGGCAAGGGGTATAAAACGGTGGCCGATGGGAATGTATTACAAAGTGGATAATTGCAGAGTCCTTCAAGAAACACCAGTTGGACCACTAAAATTTTAATCAACAATGCTAACAACCAATGCAGTTCATTTTTACAGGGGTTATAAATTCGACCATCACGAGATTAACGTTTTGATTCAATTAATGCCACGGGGATTATTATATCTTAGTGGATGGTTCCAAATAGCCATTTTTATTATTTAAGTATTGACAGTATTACATTAATTTTATACCATAATTTTTTTAAGATTTATAATTATGCGATTATTTCATTCTGTAATTTGTTATGGATAGAAAATAACCAGCAGCGAGAACAATAGAATTATGTCAAATAAATAATTTGCTAAGAACCTGATGAACAAGTTTTATAAATCATTTTTCCTGTTAGAAATGGGTAATACAGGTATAAAATATACATTATGATGGATGGTGATACAAAGAATACAAATAAATCACTGTGCAAAGGATGGAGCAAATAACTATGGAACTCACAAATTTCAGACATGAAACAATTATGATATCTGGGTCTGTATTGGACCATTATCAAAATGTTTTAATGGTCTCAGTAGAACTGAAACATTGTCACTTTTTCACATCTCTAGTGCGCACATTTGGTGTTTATGTACAGTACATGATATTAAATTATGTCCTCATGGGATACCTCATTCAGATGCTTCAGTAATAAGTACTGTACCATCTTTATATTGTTGTGGTTAATTATCTCTTGTTTACAAAATGGAAGTTAAGAAATCATTCTGTAATTTGAGATGTTTAAAGTGGCTAATGAGATCCAAGTTGTGAAAATGTGTTAATTACATCCGGGAGGAGGAGGAGGAGTATTGACTTAGCACCAAGGCACTCGGCTACCTATCCAGTACAGTACTGCTGCTCGGGACAGCTTTCTATAATCGACTACGTGTTGACCAGAAATTTAATGATCCAGCTAACACTAAAAGTGACCGACTCTTGCAACATATTTATTATACTTGAAGGGTTTATACACTAGAAGCAAAGTCTTTATCCTCAGGCTTTTAAATGTATATATATACATAATTCTTAATTTAAAAGAACATGACATACTCTGCAGTCATATTTACACAATAATATGTGCGCATGGAATTTAATGTTCCGTACTAAGCATTTTAGATGGGGAATGGTAAGATAATGGTGAACTTTTACTACAAATTTAACCCTCTGTGAGGTAGTGGATTACGAGAACCTTCAAGTCCAGAGATCCCATCACAATGGTTGTACTCTTCAAATCACTTGTGTTGTCCCGTCTTGAGTACTGCTCAGTACTCACTTCCCCTTCAGAGCAGGAGAGATGCTGAAATAGAGGGAATACAGAGAACATATACAGCACGTATAAACAAGATAAAGCACCTAAAATTATTGGGATCATCTCAAAGCTCTCAAATGTACTCACTACAAAGGAGACGAGAGAGATACCAAATAATATACACATGGAAAATACTGGAGGGACAGGTCCCAAATCTGCACAGTATAATAATAACGTACTGGAGTGAACGACATGGAAGAAAATGCAGAATATAACCAGTGAAGAGCAGAGGTGCCATGGGCATAATCAGAGAAACACTGTATGAACATCAGAGGTCCACGGTTGTTCAATGTCTACCAGCGAGCATCAGAAATATTGCAGGAACAACGTGGGACATCTTCAAGAGGAAACTAGATTGTTTCCTTCAAGGAGTGCCAGACCAACGGGCTGTGGTGGGTATGTGGGCCTGCGGGTCGCTCCAAGCAACAGCCTGGTGGACCAAACTCTCACAAGTCAAGTCTGGCATCGGGCCGGGCTTGGGGAGTAGAAGAACTCCAGAACCCCATCAACCAGGTAAAATATCACTGTCAATGTTTCACACTGTCAAATGTGACCAAAGAGCCAAAGCTCAACCCCCCCACAAGCACAATTAGGTGAGTACACTATTTTCTTCAGAGGTTCATATTTCCAGAGGACACAGGCTTAATAGATGGTTCCTGCTGAGAATGTTCTCTTTTGGTAGATGAGATCATCTTGTAGTTCAGTGATTAGTGCAGTCAGCTCTCAACCGAAAGGTCCCAGGCTCAATTCCCATCCAGGACGATACATTTTGTCACGTTTCCTTACCCAATCTGCTGTTCACCTAGCAGAAAATCGGTACCTAGGTTTAGGTAACTGTGTGGTTTGCAAACTGGGGAAGGTCAGGTGCTAACCTCGAGAACGGGAACATTTATCACAGGTTTTTAACCTGTGTTCAAGTAGGTCTATAAACCTAACATCTGTATGAGCTAATGTCCATTGCATTTACATTACCCTGTGTGTGTCAATCTCATATTTCTAAATGGCCTTCGATGAACACCTTAAAGATTAGAAAAATTATATAAATTAAACTCCTTGTCAAAACATTAACACAAGGGATGCACTTCTGTAGAAATTTCCATAAAGAAATAATTATAGTTATGGAAATAATGATCTGAAACCTTATCTGAAAAATAAGCCTAGATTAGAGAAACCTGACTCTTAAAAATATTGGACTACTGTATATACAGTATATACAGGCGATGAGTTACAATAACGTGGCTAAAGTATGTTTACCAGACCACACACTAGGTGAAGGGACGACGACGTTTCGGTCCGCCCTGGACCATTCTCAAGTCATTGTGATGAGGAAGATGAAGATTAAGCCATCCAAAAGGTGGCACGGGCATGAATAGCCCGTAAGTGGTGGCCCTTTTGAGCCATTACCAGTATCAAGAGCTGATACTGGAGATCTGTGGAGGTGCGAGGGCACCCTGCATGACGGGAGATGCCTCACGTGGTGATGAGCAATAAATAGGCAAGAGAGAGGTGAGGAGCAAGGTAAGGTGTAGTAGAGAGGATAGTTGTAGGAATAAGAACTGCAGAGGCCTATTGGCCCATACGAGGCAGCTCCTATTATAACCACCGATTGAGGAGATAGGAATAAGAAGAGGATAGCAAGGGAACGTAAGAGAAAACAATGAAACAGAAAAGAGAGAAGAGAGAAAGAAAAGGAAAGAGAAAGAGAGAGAAATGGAAGGGTAAGTTTATGTGTCACGTTTGTTAGAATGACTAAGCATTAGTTTGTTGAGGCCACTGCTCATTAGTCTGAGAAAGAACCCACATTACAGTGGTTTTAAAGTCACTAAAGCACCAGATTTTTTTATCCTATGGGTGAAACCATCAAAATAGCAATGCATTGACCCTTAAATGATTCAACTAATTAAAAGTTTCTACACTGTGGTTTGGATGGCGAAAACAATGGTTCACAAAACTAGAAAATCACATTTGATGATTCGGACACAGGAGATAATTGCAAGACAGGGTAAAAATTTGGACTTGTACAAGCGTTTCTTGTCGTTTTCTGTAAAAATTATGTGGATAAAATAATTCTAGTACGTACCAAGAAAAACACTACCAGTGACACAAGGAGACGAGACAAAAATATATATATACAGTATGTTGACCAGACACACACTAGAAGGTGAAGGGACGACGACGTTTTGGTCTCGTCCTGGACCATTCTCAAGTCGATTGTGATGAGGAATGATTGATGAAGACTAACCACCCAAAAGGTGGCACGGGCATGAATAGCCCATAAGTGGTGGCTCTTTTGAGCCATAACCAGTATCAAGAGCTGATACTGGAGATCTGTGGAGGTACGAGGGCACCCTGTGTGACGGGAGATGCCTCACATGGTGATGAGAAAGTAGATGCAGGCAATAAAATAGGCAAGAGAGAGGTGAGGAGCAAGGTAAGGTGTAGTAGAGAGGATAGTGTAGGAATAAGAACTGCAGAGGGCCTATTGGCCCATACGAGGCAGCTCCTATTATAACCACCGATTGAGGAATAGGAATAAGAAGATGATAGCAAGGGAACGTAAGAGAAAACAATAACAGAAAAGAGAGAAGAGAGAAAGAAAAGGAAGAGAAAGAGAGAAATGGAAGGGTAAGCTTATGTTAAGTCACATTTGTTAGAAAGATTAGAGCATAATGCTC
>WNGS01052365.1:6723244-6747799 GCA_020271785.1 Procambarus virginalis
TTTTTCTTATGAAATGATAAACTACCAATTTCATTATTATGAGGCATATATTTTTTATTTTAGTTAAAATTAACTTAGATATATGACAGAACCTAACCAACCTACCTAACCTAACCTAACCTATCTTTATAGGTTATGTTAGGTTAGGTAGCCGAAAAAGTTAGGTTAGGTTAGGTTAGGTAGTCGAAAAAACATTATTTCATGAAAACTTGGCTTCATAGGCAAATCGGGCCTTGCATAGTAGGCCGAGAAGTGCGTTCTGGCTACTAGGTACGACATATATACATATATATATATATATATATATAATATATATATATATATATATATATATATATATATATATATATATATATATATATATATATATATATACTGTATACCTATAAGAAATATATTCCCCACTGGAAGCATTTCTTGGATTGAGTGAACAAATTATAAGAGACATACTGAACATAGATGATGATAAATAAATTAATGCTAGTCTCCTGATGATCAAAATAATACAAATAAAAGATACCTACTGTAATTCTACAAATGTAGTTTCAATGGCAACAGGGCAATTGGTCTACTGGTGAACTTGTTAGAACTGCATGCATATGCAACCCGTCTTTGCAAATTCGTATGGTCAATATTGACTTATTAAATACGTGCATAGGTGATATACTAAACATAATAGTTTACCTTGAAAAGCTTCATAGAAAACACAGACCTTACCTAACCTTGTTAGTATGTTAAGATAAGCATCTTATTGCTTCGTAATTACAATTATTACTTAACCTATACCTATAATAGGTTAAGTAACAATTGTAACTTAACCTATACCTATAATAGGTTAAGTAACAATTGTAATTACGAAGCTATAAGATGCTTATCTTAACATACTAACAAGGTTAGGTAAGGTCGGTGTTTTCTATGAAGCTTTTCAAGGTAAACTATTATGTTTAGTATGTCACCTATGCACGTATTTAATAAGTCAATATTGACTATACGAATTTGCGAGGACAGGTTGGCATATGCAGTTACTGCATTAAGCCTTGTGATTGTACAGGCAATGAAATACCTTTACATCATAAATTTGGCAATGGGACAATAAAAATTGACAAAATCTATATGCTAAAATAAAGAGCAGGTAGATGAAATGTAAAATGACATCTATGTTATGAGGTATGAAGTTTCTGGACTGTAAATTATGTGTAATTAAAAATAAAATGAAATTTGATTGCAGACCTATTGTTTTGTAACTCATCATTTACAGTGTTGTGGAGTAGGCATGAGTGTGTGATCATTGGTGAGATAAAAGGCAAATATTTGATTCATTTGGATCATCAGAGATTAGAACGTGGGCCTCAAAATACAAGACTGTGGCAAAGTTCAATTCTCTGGTGATCCAAGTGGATGAAATGTTATTAAGAACACTATAATGGATTGAACCTTACAGCAAGTATTATATTGAGGTCTGTACACTACTCTGAAATGGAGAGTAGCACTTTAAAGAAACTTGCTGACTGACCTTATGAAAACAAATACAGTAAATAATGTGAATGTATGCTTAGACTTGCCCAGGTACCAGAACTGGTTAGATTATTCAATGCAATGTTGTCCTAGAAAATGATCCCTCAACTGTTGTACAACAATGTCCCCAATTACTGACAGGTATGGAGAATGGAGACAGGGAAGGAATGAAACCCAATAATCCTGAGCAGGACCTCAGAAGGTTTCCAGAGCAGAAAACCACCCTGAACAGGACTAGGACCCCAGGTGTTCATGCAACTGAATCAAGTGATGTACAAAGGTTCTCGTTTGTTCTCTGTACAGGTGATTACCAAGCGGAATGCATTGAGTGATGATGAAGCCCATTCCATTCCCAACTTTAAAGGAGCTAGATCACATTTCCTTGTAGTCAGTGATAGTTAACACTTTTAACTAACCATTTTAAGGGTGCTAACCATTAAGCCCCAGGTTACTCTAAAGATATACGGAGTATTGTGATACTCTTCTTGTAATTATCAAAAAAGTCTCTCGACAGCTTTACCCTCTCTCCTTCTCAATCAACATGCTCAAGTCATCTTTCTTCACTCCTCTTAATTGTACCTTTTAGCTACCTTGCCATTCCTTACTCTATCTCAGATCCTCTATTTTTACTGTTCTATTCTTTCATTTATTGTTATGCTCGTTCCACACCACTGTCGAGCCTTTATGTGTACGCATGGCATTACAACTTGCTCATGCAGCCCTCTGCTTCACCTTATTTTTTCTTTTTCTAACCAAGGTTTTTGCATGCACATCTTTCTCCGTCCCTCGGTCAATCCTCTCAACTTTGCTTGCATAATTCTTTTGTAAATCACATATGCTAAGTAACTACTCATAGCACTTTCCTCTTCAAACTAATTTCACACAAGGTTTTCTTCTTTGCCACCATATCTTTACTTTTGTTTACATTCAGTTCTAGCAATCTTCTCGCACATCAATAAAACTTGCATCTTTGTCACTCCCTGCTAAAAGAATGGCATCACCATACATTAAATTTGATAAACTACAACTACTTATATCATAAACAAGGTGTATGAAATGTTCACATGAATACAAATACAGTATTCTAACCTTTGTAGAACAATTCATATACTGTATTATGACTAAGTCATAATTGCCTTACAGTAAACTTATTTCTATCAGTTAAAAGCATGCAAGTTTTCTTTTGGAAGAGAATAAAACATGCAAATTTGTCAAAGGGTTTTTGACCGTCTTTTTAAATGTTGGTGGGTCCAAGAGTATCAACAAACACTCTGTAAATCATTTTGGCTCTGTGTTAGACCCATTTAAAATTGTTTCATTAAACAAAGAGTAAGAAATGATTCAGAAAATATAGCAGCACAGCAAAATAGTGAAGTACAGCATGTAAATATTTAGCATACAAAAGCATACGAGGTCCGAAAGAGACATTTATCAGTAAGCGTTCTAATAAAATGCTAATTCACTCATAACTATATTCAAGTGCAAGAGTGTAATCATTGGTCTCCAGCAGATAAGCTAAGATATCCGTAGTCTGGAATCCAAAACATGGTATAAAAATTCAGACGTCATCCCACTTAACAATACAGATAAAGCTAGATATAAAATTGGCCTATATGACCAGAGAAGAGATATTAAAGTGATAACAATTTTGCAACATTTCAAAAATAATTTTTATATAATTCACTAAGGTGCATAAAGATATTGCTGCATCTGGTTTTTGGATTTATTAAGACAAAAATAATTATAGTCCAGATTTCAACTAACTGAATGCAGGCTCACTCAACCATTGATCCTCGCATGCATTTTTTTTAAACTAATAAAACAATGAAAAAATATAAATAGATAATCAAACATGTACGTCATAAGCCAAAATCAAAATCTGCCATGCTCTCAATAGAATGTGATTAAAGTAGTACAACTTAGGTCAATTTTTTAAAGTTTATTTCCAAAGTCTTTGCAAAACTAATATAAACATTGCATATAATTTATGTATAAATATATATACTGTATGTGTATATATATATATAATATAATATAATACAATACATATAATATTATAGTATATATACATATATATATATATACATACTTGGTACATTGAAATCTGTACTTGTGTAGCTTTATGTTACTAATGAGGTAGTTGCTGAGAGTTACATTAGTCATTACAAGAAGTGAACAACCAACATAGTGGCAATCAACAGTGTTTAAGACTATGTTGTACAATACAACAATTGTATTTGCTAGCTTTGATGCTTAACACCAACCTCCTCCTTGTCGGTACATTTTGAACGAATCTTTAGCTGGAGGAGTTCCAGTATCGGACAGATCTAGTATGGAGATGCCCTCTGGAAATGACAGGGTGCCACTCTTTGCATTCTGTCGAGAAAAAACAAGAGTAACGTAATTAATGAACACTGAATATATTTTAACTTTACTTCTCCTACAATGAATCTTTACAACAAGAGCTTGGGATATATAATTACAAAATACAGTACAGAGAGAGCCAGTTTCACCAGTAAATTTATGTAAATTTGTTCCAAGTAAATAATTTTGTTGGATTTATTGCAAAGCTGACTGAAACTTACAGAAGGAGTTTTCTTCTTACGAACAGATTTGGCATTCTTCTCTGGAGACTGGCTTTCGGCATCACTATTGGTTCCCTGGGTACCTTCAGATCCCCGACGCTGGCGAGATATCCGCTTCTGTATGGAAAAAATTTCAGGGTTCTGAACCAGCTTTTATCAACATTACTGAAATAATGTCTTTTTAAACTAATGGGATGGAATATTGTACCTTTTAACTTTGTATTTTTCTACATTTCAGTAACCTTTACACCAAATTTCACACTGAGGCTTTGGCAATGCATCAACCATTCTACTTAGAGAATCAAAACCATGAGGTCCCAAAAACCAACCACAAAAGCTCAAGTAATGAGAAAATATTACCACTACATGATACAGTACCTGAAATCTATATTTGAAATATATTTCAGACACTATATTGAAAAGAAATATATGAAATAAATATAGCATTCTAACCAGATACAGTTGAGCACCAAAATCCCAGAATGGACGGGTTGAAAAATTTACATTTTTGTGACAACAGCAAGGGGCAGCTGCCACCCTTCCTGCAGGGGAAGGGGCACCTGTCCCCACCAATGAAGGAAGGGGACGGGGTGCCATCTGCCACCACTGCTGCAGGGGGAAGGCAGCGGCCTCCAACCCCTGCAAAAAAGTAGCTTCCACCACCTGTGCAGAGAGCAGATCCCACCAACTATACAAACAGCAGCTGCTATTAATAATGCTCATTGCCACACCAAGGCCCCATGAACAGGTACACACCTTAAACAGTGCTCCAGCTTTCTTTGTGAAAAGAACCGAAGTACGACGATTGACGCCAGAGGGCGAACTTGGCACTGAAGGTGGCTCTTCTTCAGGACCATCCTCACTGCTCTCTTTGGTAGGAGAGGCTGCATCAGCCGATTCACTTTCCACTGTTGATATAAAAGATCAAAATGAATTTTTAAGTAGTTAATTATTTATATCCAATTTTTCCTTTTGCAATTAAATGGTAGTGAAAGAAGTTTCTGACATAGTTTCACTGCATGTTTAGAATGGGTTGACTACTTCACATATATGGCAGCCCATCAGCATGTTGAAAACTAGATCAAGTTTAGTCATTTTATATACAAAATATTGTAAATGAAGCCAAAAGCTAACTGCATCACTGTCACCACAGCCACTCACATCTTCCAATAAGTCCATCAACCAATCACAGACTGGCAGGCCAAGACATGCCCCAGCATCAGTCAGGCATGCAGGAAATCAGTTCAATAGGTGCAAAAAAAATTTGGGGGGTCTTTCGTTTCTTTTTACTTAGAAATTTATTATCACCTCGATGCCATCTGCCATCATGGAAATGTTAAATGTATATTGAAAGAATGCATAAATAGTGGTAACATATGAACCGTACAAAAATACAATGTTGTGCTGCGGCAGCAAGGAGCCATCCAATTAGTACACAACTTTCTAGCAACAAACTTTTACAATTATAATTTGTAAATACAATTTAACCGTGATATTATTATATAACAATTATGAAGTACATAAACAATTGCAAAACTACTACTACCCCCTATCTTGGAGTCAACAGAAATTAACAATAAGGTTCCCAAGAAATTTGCAGTCAAAATTTGTAAGAGTTTAAGATTTAGAAATTATGAAAAAGGTGAGGCCAGATGAAAAAATCAGGAGTAGACTATAGGATTGGTAATATATCCAAAACTACATGTATATACTGCTTTGGCCTAATCAAGATTGCTTCCCCATGATGCAAAGAGGATAAATCTAGATAACTCTATGAATATGCTACAGCAAAATAAGTATATAGTGCCATATTATTGAAACAAATATGTAGAATACTAACATTTCTTAGCTGGCGGACTCACTGATGGTCCAGAGAGGGTACGAGAACGCTTCGGAGGCCGTCCGGGTCCACGTTTCTTTGGTGTTTCCTGAGCAGAATCTGTTGAGACAAGTGTAGTACTTCAATATTGCAAGTGAAACTAATTTACTTAATCTCAATAAGTACAAATATAAAAGAATAATATATTATAGCAAATGGCAAATTTACAGGTGCAGCACCATTACATGCATCATCAGATACACAGAAGACAAGGGGCCAGATTCATGAAGCAGTTACGAAAGCATTTGAGAACCTGTAAATCTTTTCTCAATCTTTGGCAGCTTTGTTTACAGTTATTAAACAGTTAATAAGCTCTGAAGCACCAGAAGGCTGTTTATAATAATAACAATTGATTGGGAAGTTTTCATGCTTGTAAACTGTTTAATAAATGTAACCAAAGCCTTAAAAGATTGCGGAAAGATGTACACGTTCGTAAGTACTTGGGTAACTGCTTCGTGAATCTGGCCAAAGGACCCCAGCATAACAATACACCGATCACTGAATGCCACCCCATGCAAGTTGGCGCTCCCATAAATATAGTTTCATTAAACCCAAGGAATAATGAAACAAACTTTTGTACAAAAGAATAGGAAAAAGTCACCAGCTGTATAGAACACTTGTTCAAAAGACACAAGACACAGACTCCATAAATGCATCACGATCCTGCAACAGTGCCACACACACACACAAAAATGCAGTGTAGCAGTAATGTGGTGGAGGCTGACTCCATACACAGTTTCAAATGTAGATATGATAAGAGCCCAGTAGGCTCAGGAATCTGTACACCAGTTGATTGACAGATGAGAGGCGGGACCAAAGAGCCAAAGCTCAACCCCCGCAAGCTCAATTAGGTAAGTACACACTAAGTATGTGGCTCTTCGCTACCACAAAGACTCCACTTGACCCTTGGATGACGGCTTATGTGAAAAGGAACATGCTGGGTCTCTGGGGTAAGTCCGATTCACATTACAACATTTTTCCAATATAAAAAATTAAGGATATTGGAGTTTGTTTATAAATTTTGAAGTACCAGAAAAATCACTGCACACTATGACACCAATAAACTGAATGTGAAGCAGAAAAGATGAAGAATTACCTAAAAATTGAGAATGATTAAACAAAATCCTCCTCCAGTTTGGGACAGAGCCTAAGAAGGATCAACTGTAAACTAGACCAAATCCCCAATTGACACCTCATGCTGGTCCACCTTCCCACCCAAGTAAGAGAAGTGGCCACTTAGCTCTGTCAATAAGAGGAAACCATCCTCCGGCCTGGAAGGAGAACAATTGCTAATGAGGATTAGTCATAATCACCCCATCAGGGTAGAAAAGTACCACTCACTTTACATGAAAGTGAAGGGAAAAGAAAGGCTTCAGAAGGAAGCCAGTAATTGTAGACTTGCAGATAATCACCCCCAGGCACACAGGAGACACAAAGTTCCCTTCCTGTAGTGCTGGAGCAAGGTAAGTTGATAATCATATAAGGCCTGCAGCACAACAAAGTAGGGATTGAGAAGCAAAATACTAAGCAGTTGAAGCACATAAAGCAAATCACTCAAAAGAGGAATTCAAGCAAAGCCCTTCTGGGATACTGTGCTTTTGAATCGTAACAAAAGATGAAAACTGAAACCTCTAAACTTAAACAAAAAATTTAGAGCACAAGCCTGCAACAGAGCAACCACTTTAAAGCAAGTGGCTGACCAATATGTTCAAAAAGGTCAAAGCCCACAAACAAATGACTGGCCACCCGAGCAGGTTGATGCAATCTAGAATGCAACTTCAGGGTGAAGGAGACCCAATTATATATAAAGTATTATGTTGCTGATCATTTTTGTTTTAAATTAATAGGAATGACTTTTGGGGTTCAACAGCAACCCTCCAGGCCACACAAAACATAGTACTGTTGAATAAATCCACAATGGCCGTGATGAGGGTTCGAACCTACATCCGAGAGGATACCAGACGCGCCTTAATCGACTGAGCATCACATTGATGCGTCAAGCAATTGTGATTTCTGTGTGTAATAGTACTGTTGTGCCACGGTGAACAAAACCGAAACAAACACACTGGCCAAATCCAGCAACAGGGGTTATCTTGAGATCTTGAGATGATTTCGGGGCTTTTAGTGTCCCCGCGGTCCGGTCCTCGACCAGGCCTCCATCCACCCCCAGGAAGCAGCCCGTGACAGCTGACTAACACCCAGGTACCTATTTTACTGCTAGGTAACAGGGGCATAGGGTGAAAGAAACTCTGCCCATTGTTTCTCGCCGGCGCCTGGGATCGAACCCAGGACCACAGGATCATAAGTCCAGCGTGCTGTCCGCTCGGCCGACCGGCTCCCATGGGTGGGAGCCGATCGGCTCCCACCCAAAAGTGGATCCCAAAAGTGGGTCCCCCAGTCTCTGACCGGGGACCCACTTTTAACTGCTACCACCCGGTGGCAGTTAAAAGTAGTGGTCAAATATATACGAGCGAATCTTCTACAGGCGCCATTTGGAAAAAAAAAAAGATCCGTGTTGCACCAGTGCAATATGTAACTCTGATGCCATTAAACGTGATTGCCAGGGCAGAATGGATCCTGCTAAATGGAGCATTGGGTTAGCAAATTATGGAAAACCTAGAGCATTCATAACTGAAACACCACACTTAAATATATATCCTTAATCTCCATACAAAAGATAAGTAAATAAACTGAACAGCTAACATTATCTTTAAAAATTCTTGTGCCTAAGGTGATGTAAATAAAAATCTCGCAAACCCCCTCAGCTTTTCACCCTGAAATGCTAGACCAACTAACCCTCCTTTTCTGGCTTTGTTGCTTTGGCTTCGTCAGCAATGGCAGGAGCTGGCTCTTGTTGATCGGTTAGTGTCCTCTGTGGAGTCTTAGTCACCCGGGCAAAAAAAGTATCAATATGCTTCTGCTTTGGATCATCCTGTGGGACAGACAAATGAGGATGATATTAATAATAAGGTACTGTACTATACAAATAAAAGTACTGTATTTAATCGTGGATTGCAGTGGACCAGAGGCAGAACAGACAAAAATCTGTCTTACTAGACCAGTAGGCAAGATCCTATTTGCCCTTTTGCCATCTTCTGGCTATCTTGCTGGGAAACCTAAACATTCACTTTTCATAATGCTAGCAGACAAGCCTAGTAACTTATCAACATCTCCATATGCTTAATGAAGTAGAAAAAGGTGTTCCTATTCAACACACACTAAACTGCTTTTCCTAAACATCTGGCCATTTCTACCATCCTCACATAACATATGCACCCTCAGTCAACCATTAACATGTACTCTGTTCCCATGGGTCTGAGGATGGAAAGTGTATATATATATATATTCAGGAAATCCTTCATACGCACAATGCTATATATCTGGTAAACATACATCAACCCTTAATCTATAATCACTCAATATATTTCCCTACAAAGTAATACTTCCTACGAGACCTTCATAAAATACTAGCTAAAAACAATTTTTTATAATACTGTAAGTTTTTAATAAACTCACTTTAGGTGTTCCTTTAACGCCAGCTCTCCGCTGTTGGCGCTGTGAAGGTGTTGTTATTGGCGAAGACAAGGACACATTGCGAACCCTGGCCGGAGTTACGGACATGCTTGGACTATGGGTGAGGTGAGACCCAACCATCTGTGGTGGTATTGATGGAGTGCTTGGGCGACTTGGTTCCCCTGGCTCTGCCTCATCATCAATCACTGAACTGTCATCAATATCTGAAAGAACCATTTTCAACACTGCATACAACTATCATAATTAAACAATGTACCAACTTTATCTATTCATATTGTATGTACCTATTATATACCTCAATACATATCGTTTGTCCCTGGAAGCTCCCATCCCTATTTAAGCTCGATCATGTGGCCTGTTTTAAATTCCAAATGCCATCATGAGTTTAATTCATTAGGTAATCCTCCACTTTCCCTTTCAACAAAGTTGGCTATATACTATCTACCAATTATTCAAATCCTTTGTGCTTTTTTCTTGTATGTCTTCCATAAAAGACAACAGTCAATTCTCTACAGATGGCAGGACGATCACTTTACTGCTCCTCATGGCTGACTTACTGCCACAATTGTCACATCTCTTGACCCACTATACTGCCGCAATTATCACATCTCTTGACCCACTATACTATACTTGCTTACATTCATTTGCTGTGCATATGAATGTAAGCAAATTCAACAAAGTTTTACTTACATATTAAAAATCTACTTTTTACATGTACAGTAATTTAATGACCAAATCACACGTCGGAAAGATGGAGAAACAACAGCGTTTCTGTCCGTCCTGAACCATTATCAAGTCGTGTGTGATACAGTAATTTAATGTCAAAAGATATGAAATGACTCATTCTATCATTTGGACTAATAACACACTATTTGCAAAGAAAAATAATATATCAGATGCACCGTGATCGTTCATAACCAATTATTATGTTCAAGCAGGAATTCATACTATAGGGAGATAAGTGCACAATGTCCTAGCGTCTCTCTTCTCGTAACTTACCAGAGTCCTCCTTGTCAGAGTCATCATCAGAGTCATAATACACTGTACTGGCCTTCTGACTTACACTTCCTGATTGATTCAGGGCCAATTTCCTTCTTACAATGCCAATTTCTCTCCTGAAAAAAAAACATTTATGCAAAGATTAATTAAAAGGCATCAAATAACAAGAAACCCCAACAACTCCCCTTTCACTTGCAACAGTTTTGTGACGCTAGAAACTTTTTAATCATTCCGTACAACTTTCAATCAGTGTGATGGGAAAAAACCTGTGAAAAGACTGCACTGGATTAGAGCGTAGTATCTGACAAACAGTAACTAGATGGATACAGCGAGAGGAGGAACGTCAGGGTAGATGGAAGTGGCTAGTGGGGGTTCTACAGGATTCCATAAATTGGACCACTACTATTCCTATGTAGATGTTTTTCCAAAGGATGTAGAATCATACATGACAAATGTTTACAGACAATGCAAAATTGATGGGAATTTTATGGAGTGAAGAAGACTAGAAAATATTACAGGAATGGATGGACAAATAGCTACCGGAATTTAATCCTCCACAATGCAAAATATTTAGGTTTGGGAGCGGGAAGTGAAGGCCAGAAGGCAAGTACAAAATACAAGCGAATCTGTCGTAAGATAAGATAAAAAAAAAAAAGAGAGAGTCAGGGCATGAATATAACACCAGCCTAAATACCAAGATGGGCCAATGTTACTAATTCCTCAAATGACACTCAAATATCACAATAGATACTTTATACTTTACTTTATACTTTAAACACAATAGATACTTTATACTATAATTACAAATGGTTACGAGTACAACATTAATGACTCACCTAATGAGCTTAACCCGTTTAATACGCGCTACATGGTGTCGTAGCATGTTGGCCTTATCCAGTAGCTCCAGCAGTGCCTTTTCTCTCTCCTCAAAACTCAAGGTATCATCAGCATCAGCAGCAAGGGCTTCATCAACTGTGAAGTAAAAGGAACTGATGAAGAGCCTGCCTATAAGTTTACTTGCTACCTCTGCATTTGTGCAAAATATCACAACCAAATGGGTTGTAACTAAAATATAGAAAAAAACAAAATCTAAACATATTTAACAATCCCCTTGTACAGTATGCTTGCCTATACGTGAAATGCCTTGGATAAGATGCATGTTTAGAAATATATGTATTCTATACATTATGTGAGGTAAACCCAATTGGAGATTGACGTACTAGTAGTGAGGAGTGGGTTTGAACAGGTCAAGCTGTAAGCCCATCATTCACTTGCGTAGTTTTAACACAAGGCTATAATTTTCATTATAATGCAAAGTTTGACATTTTCAAGTGAACCCTGACTTGGATTCTCAGAAATCATTTGGCTTCACACAAAAATAACTAGTTATATATATACTCTCCCTTGCAATAATTCTTAATATTAAGTTGCTGTTGATGTTGCCCTTGGATCTCAGGGTTGCTCATCAATCGTTATCTCATGCCTAGGTTACCCTGTCTACTCCACAAGCTCACTTCCCTTGAGGGAATGGTCTCATGTATACATTTAAAAAATTACTCAAGTATTAAGCTGGTTTCATGTAAATCAACTAATGAAGAAAAGGACATAGGCATTACTGTACAATGTGACGAGTGGTAAAACACACAAAAAAATATTACACCGAGCTATATTAATTCATTAGGAATGATTTAAGAAATGATTTAAGATTTACTATCCATTTATGATCATAGTTTTGCCTAATGCTGCATGCATAACTTAACTGGGTCATGAATATCCCAATTTACACATGCAATTGTACAACAAGGAAGACTCTTTAAGTGGACCTTCCTCAAAACGAAGTCTTTAAGCAACGGACATTTGAGAACAGTCTAGTTAAAAAAAACTTCCTCAAACTAAAAACCATGCCCATTGAAAGAAGGCTTATACCACTACCTATACACTTTAACAATTTAGTGTTCTGATGTTAAAATGTGTTGTCCATAATACCTACTGTCAGCATTCCGATGATTACATGAACATGTCATCCGATTTAATTTGTTTTCCCACTTCCTATTTGCATCAATAAGTCGCAAATCTTTTGAAATATGCATGCAGTCTTTGGGCAGAGCTTGCAGCCACCAACTTTAGTATTAATGGCCCAAGCAAAGAGCTTCCTGCTTGCTCACGAGGCTACACTATATGATCTAACAACATACTCCAGACTCCTGGATATTCCTACCAAGATTTCAAGTGTTTTCTTACATCTTTTGTATAATATTTTGTAATGAAATTATTGCTATAGCAAGATAAAGTGATAATAGAGCATAAAAAGGTTAAAATGTAAGGAAAATTTATCAACAAAAGCGAAGGCTACAACCCTTAGGAAATGCTGTAATATTGTCAGGAAGAATGGTTGTGTGTCTGGCCTTCCAACAGTACTGACAAATCACAACCCTCATCAAAATAGGACTAAGATCAAGAATTTCACCAGGATCGAAAAGGCCTTGCCGTACTGATCCACATTACCATACAAGTGTTTATACCACAACAAGAATAAATAAGGACAACAGAATGAGTGATTTCCTCTCAAGTCCATTCCACCACATAACATCCAAGAAAACTCTAGATACCAATAAATGCACTGAAGATGGTAAAAGGGTTGTAGAGTATCTAGATGCTCTACAACATCCATTAATAAGTAAAATTCTCAACAATTTGTCCATGTCATAACTTTTAGTAACAATATTTATATAAAGATCTTTCTGTAAAAGAAGAATCAACATCCTTACATCAGCTGTCAGGGTTTACATGCATATTAACAAGGATTTTTGTTCGAGAGTATGAAACTCAAACTATTTAATAAATACAGACTAAGCCACGATGATTCCTTAAATGTATAAAAAAATATATACACAGATCTCAGAAGTGAACACACAAATGCTTGATGAATCCTGGCCCAGATTTTAAAGAAGTGATGGGACAGGGGGCTGCTGTGGATGACTGCTAGTGTGCAGGGTGCTTCTTTTACACCCCCACCACACTCAGTAGTGTGAATAAAGAAGTGAAATTCTTCTTTTTAACATTCATAACTTTCTTTTACCATCATATTCACCCTATTTCACTGGGAGGGGGAATGTCTTCCCACCCCCATGAAAGGGAAAACCAGCCATGTATGTATGAGTGAATATTTGGAACCCCAAAAAGAGCCCAAAAAATCTAACTTTTAATGGCTTCTACTGAAAAACTGAATCCAACAAATAGAGTGTCAGTCCCAAGTGATGCCTTAGAAGTAGTCTCCACTATAACAACGATAAAGATAGGTTTACCTGGGCAGTGTAACTTGCAAGCAATGAAACACAATTCAGTACTAACAATCACAAATATAGCAGCCATAACTAACCACAATAGCATGACAGATATAATGACACTCCATTTTCCGAGTGAGGCTCCAAGCGGTTTCCAAGACGACTTTCACAGGCTACCAGGATCACAGAACGAGCTTCTGGCTTCCTCGCAGATGAAGGGAGCCCAACTGTTACTGGTCTTTATCAGTGCTATTTGCTCAGGGGAAAGAATTGAGGGGAGCTAGCACAGGAAGACAAATCTAATCTAATTGTTCATGCTAAATGCCACACAACACAATAACAGTTTGAAGTACTTGATGCAGTCACTCTCAAGCAAAACTAAATGAAGCAACACTTGATGCATGGAAAAAAAAAGTATATTATATATATATATATATATATATATATATATATATATATATATATAATATATATATTATATATATATATATATATCCCTAAAAATTGAATAGGATAAGGTTGTGGACCTTTAATAATATGTTTTAAAAACCATGGTAAGAATTAAAAGAAATTGCATTATGTAAAGTAACAATTAAGTCAATGTTACAGTATCAAAGTTTCAGCCCAGCCAAGAGAGACCTGTCACACCAGCGCTGGTAGTCGGGCAGGTAGTTGTATCGCCCACTTTTTAAGCGAGGTTCAACATTATAAACAAGCACAGTATATTATATTATTAATATACCAATACCCACATTACTTTGTAATTTTTTAAACAAAATAATATATTATAATCCAGATGCAGGCGATGAGTCACAATAACGTGGCTAAAGTATGTTGACCATACATACATATTATAATCCAGTGTCAGGCTAATCAATATCCTTAGGACTTTTAATCGTGTTGGGATGACGCTGGATTACAAAAGACTTACAGTATTTTAAAACACCTTCACAGACATCCTATTTCAAACTCGGCAACATTTTTACACTATGTAAATAACTAGATTGAACAATAACGATAAAGAACTGTCCATTGCGTGTGTGTTCAAAAGGTTGCCCAGTTTACACACACAGTTATTTTATATCACCTGGGATTGACAGTTTCTTTGATGTGACAGCTACATACAGTATATATTAAATCTATAGTGTCTTTTAGATATTTTCCATTTTCTCAAGAGAAACTATTATACTTGAATTAAAAACAATTTAATTTTATGCCACACTTTGCATGACAGATTTTGTTTTTAGCCAGGAGTAGCCGACGACCAGCGCTGACGACTTTGCCCCTTGCAATGAATTGGTATCATTAATTTAACAGACAGAACTAAGAAGGGTAACAAAGTCTTTAGAATGTGATTAATAATCATTTTTAACCCTTACATGGCTCTAATCACTATCCACAATTACCTTTTGTGCGCAAATTAACATAACGACATTTTTATGCATTACTTTTGTGAATTACTTTTTCCACGCACAACATGATGTAAGACTTTTAATTAGCCAAGCCATTTAAGGGTTAAACCAGTTATTTCTAATGGAAGAGCCAAGATACATATAATATATAAAAGTACAATGTACCTTTTGATTCAGATCTTGACACTGCTGCCAATGTGAAATAAAAATGCAATGAAAGCTTACCTTCTTTGATTATCTTATTATCTGAGAACTCTGGTAGAGGTTTTGGACGGTGGGGTAAGAGAAGACCAGTCTCCAAGTCAAACCCTATATTCTCTACATTNTATTATAATGATTAAATAATAAGAATACTTATTCAAGCTGCAAGTACAGTACAACACATTACAGTATAGTATAGTACAGTACCGTACAGTACACTTCCGTACGCTACAATACATTAAACTACTATACATTACAGTACCGTACCATACAGAACAGCCAAGACCACAGTACTCTGCAGTACAATACAGAACAGTACAGTACCGTATAATACAGTACACTACAGTCAAGTGGCGTACAGTACTCTACATAACAGTACAGTACACTACAAGGTACAGTACCGTACAATACTCTACAGTACAGTACAGGATACACTACAGTCAAGGGTACAGTACAGTACAGTACAGTACAGTACAACACTACAGTACATTAATGTACGGTACAGGCTACACTATTGTCAAATATAATACACTACACTCAAGTACTGTACACTATAATATGGTAGCATTTTGAAAACGATTCTATGGCTGGTTTTGATTTTGAGTTTTGCGAAAAATGACGATTTCGCCGAGGTGGCGATTTTTCCGTGGCAGCTCCGCTTTGCGCCATCTTTTGACAATTATTTACTGATTTAACTGACAGCTGAGCTGTATAGCCGTCATGTCCCGAGGCACCATGCTTGTGTCTATCTTTTGGTCAGTTTTTTATTATTTAATTTAATCATTGGCTATTTTCTAATTCTATAGGAAATAAGGTAATTCAAAATCAAAAGAAAACAAAAGGTTTTTGCCGAAAAATGACCGGCTAGCTGACTGATGCATCATACTGAACCACTATACAGTATATAAATATATATATATTTATTTAAACAAGAGTTATTCACTCAGTTATTCTTTTTATTATTCACTCGTTATTCACTGAGTTATTCACTCAGTTATTCAGTTATTCACTCAGTTATTGATGGGCATTCTTTTGGATATCCTTGATCCTGACGACAATGAAAGCCTATCTGAGAGCTGTTGATATTCTGCACTCTGAATATTGCAGAAGGGATCGCATCTATGGATATCTGCTTTCCTTTGATATAATTCTAATATGTTGTGCCTCAGTGGGACTCCTATTTACTAGTTACAGCCGCCGGATTCCTTCGTGGGTATTCTACATCCTGATTATAATGTAGGATGTCCATCATACTGAGATATCCAATATGATTTTATTAATGAGGGCTAATTCCTCATAGTGGACATCTAGCATCATGATTCAGGCAGGGCTTTCTCCAGTGGATATGCTGATTCAGGCAGGACTCCACTGGACATCCAACATCCTGATTGAGGCAGGACTCTCTCCAGAGGACATTAAACATCCTGATTGAGGCAGGACTCTCTCCAGTGGATATCCAACATCCATATTCAACCAGGACTCTCTCCAGTGGATATCCAACGTCCTGATTCTTGCAGGACTCTCTCCAGTGGACATCCAACGTCCTGTTTCAGGCAGGACGCTCTCTAGTGGACGTCCAACATCCTGATTCAACCAGGATTCTCATCAGTGGATATCCAACATCCTGATTCTGTCTAGACTTTCTTCGGTTGATATTGAACATCCTGATTCAGGCAGGTCTCTCCAGTGGATATCCAACATCCTGGTTCAGGCAGGACTCACTCTAGTGGATATCCAACTTCCTGATGACATTGTAGACAGATAAATTTTCTACACAGTGATTGTAGGCTGTTATAGGCTTGAAGATACAAAAAAGCTGTTGAGCTGTTGATATTCTGCACTCTGAATATTGCAGAAGGGATCGCATCTATGGATATCTGCTTTCCTTTGATATAATTCTAATATGTTGTGCCTCAGTGGGACTCCTATTTACTAGTTACAGCCGCCGGATTCCTTCGTGGGTATTCTACATCCTGATTATAATGTAGGATGTCCATCATACTGAGATATCCAATATGATTATATTAATGAGGGCTAATTCCTCATAGTGGACATCTAGCATCATGATTCAGGCAGGGCTTTCTCCAGTGGATATGCTGATTCAGGCAGGACTCCACTGGACATCCAACATCCTGATTGAGGCAGGACTCTCTCCAGAGGACATTACACATCCTGATTGAGGCAGGACTCTCTCCAGTGGATATCCAACATCCATATTCAACCAGGACTCTCTCCAGTGGATATCCAACGTCCTGATTCTTGCAGGACTCTCTCCAGTGGACATCCAACGTCCTGTTTCAGGCAGGACGCTCTCTAGTGGACGTCCAACATCCTGATTCAACCAGGATTCTCATCAGTGGATATCCAACATCCTGATTCTGTCTAGACTTTCTTCGGTTGATATTGAACATCCTGATTCAGGCAGGTCTCTCCAGTGGATATCCAACATCCTGGTTCAGGCAGGACTCACTCTAGTGGATATCCAACTTCCTGATGACATTGTAGACAGATAAATTTTCTACACAGTGATTGTAGGCTGTTATAGGCTTGAAGATACAAAAAAAAGTATCTACATAAATGGCGAAGAAATGAACTCACTGTGTACCCTATGCTCACAGGATTAGTATAGGGTACACAATGAACTACCACTCACACGATGGGTATGGGTTGCACAAGAAACTATCGCACAGAGGATGAGTATGGAGAGCAAAGTAAACAAAGATACACACGATGAGAAAGGATTGCACAATGTCCTATATGACTCACAGAATGAGTATGAGGTGCACAATAACTACAGGTAACAGGATAAGTATGGGTGCACAATNTTAGGTCTCGCTTCCGGAAGACATACGATCACAGTGCTTCAACTTGAGGACGGCTTCTTTGATTTTGTAGTGTACACACACGAGCGTGAGAGTAGGGTGGACCTCACCGCAATTGAGGCAGCCAGCCTGGGGACAAGTCCACTCAAGACTTACAATGACTATCGTCTCCACACATGGGGCATACATACAGTACTGGTGTATTTGAGGACACCGTGCCCAAACTTCAAACACTTGTCTAGGGGAGGAATGTACTCCTGAACTGAGCATCTGGCACCAACAAGAATAATAACAGGGCGGAAGGGTCCTACTATCAAAGGTGATTTTTACAACTCGAAGGGGCTGACGGCGACGACCACGAGGGGGTCCAGTAAACGTGTTTACCTGGAGGACAGAATGGCCTTGCGCTTCGAGGATAAGTTAAATATCCTCATGGCAATCTTTCAGGTCCCGAACACCAGTTGCAACATGGTGTGGGAGGAGAACAGTGCCAACACTAGCATTTAACCGAGCGTTTTTGGAGAACCGAACAGGGGTCTCTCCAATGCAGGACAAAGCGGCTCAGCGAGTACCTGCATCCTTAGAAGGAGCAGCGACGACACGCGTAACGTAACTGGTGCAGTTAAAACTATCTGAGGCATCTAATTAATCAACAAGGTGTTTATGGAGGGAGAAATCGTCAAGAGGAGTAGATTCCAAATACTGGACATCAAAGTATTTAGCCCACATAGCGGGACCAAACAAGGCGTTGTAAGTAGTATTACGGGAAGGGATCTTGTGTGCGGGGCCGTGGCGGGAACGGCGTTGAGAACCCCCTGAGAGGGGGTAAAAGGCACAGTAGTCACATTGAGACACGAAGCCCTGCCAGGGACGAGGTCACCACTGGGGGCTGGGACTCGACCCTACCGCACAGGAGGGAGCGGAGCTGAGGGGAGTAGTCAGGTCGTCGGGGCACAATGCAGCAGGGGCTACAGGGCCTGGTTTTCCAACAGTCAGACTCACGGGCTTGGTCGCCCATCCCACGAGCCTCAGAAACTACAAGGGGAAACATTATCAGCCATGAAAACTAGGAAAAACTTTCATTCACGAATGTGACCTCACATCCACCATGGAGCCACAATTAGAGGCGGGACACCCAACAAGAAGCTATCGCCGATCTTGCCACGGCCCCCTAGGGGTGCATTGTGAGTATACGCCCCACAAACGCCACCTTAAGAACCGTAAGTCCATCGAGACCGGGTTCAGCGACGAAAGGGGGATTGACAATAAAAGGTTCCCCTCGCTCGAGACGTTGGGTACTACAGTTCTACGGGTGCAAAAGTATGCCTCCTCAAGCACCCGGTCGTCAAAATAGAAGAAGTCCAAAGGAATAATAAAAAACAAGCAAAAGGTCGCCAGGAAACTACAAGCAGATAGGAGAAGAGGGGGAGAAAAACGAAACAAAAGGAAAAGCGATCCGGCATAATTACAGAAGACAGCAGCAGGAGTGCAAGGCCATAAAAGGACAGAGGACTGTCCCACGGAGCATCACACTTCAGCAGCCGTCTATTAAGCCCTCGCTCACGACGACAACGGGCCGGATGGGGAGGGGGTTCCCTCTACCAAACAACCATGATCAGTACCATCATCTCGCCAATCTATAAAACAAACATGTTATATACTTTATTTCCCCTTCGCACTAACATTTTAAATCTCAACCTACTCACCCCCCCCCACCCCTTCGCATTGATTATTCTACCATTCCTGAACCTATCTACTATAATACATCACATAATTCTATTTACTCTACAAATACCACACCTTAACCTATTTTACATTTTTTGTTTTCTTTGTCTCTTACAGTAAATCATCCACTACATTCACGTGTGCTTTACATTTATATCTAATTTCAATTAAATATTCCGCTAACTTTTCCCATATACTTATTTTTTCGCTACAATACCTAAATCATGGATTATTTACTTTGATTCCCTAAAACTATGTATTCATTTATTATTATCCAATCATTTTTCTACATCAACTATATATTTCCCATTCCTTCATCACACATCTACTGCCCTCTATGAGCACAGTAACGACGCGCCTTTTGGCAAGTCTTCCCCTCGTATTGTTTTTTATTTTACATTATTATATACTACTTTAATAACTAATCTAAACCAACTACATATCTAATAACCATCAAACTATATGCTCAATGACTCTCTGCGCCACAATAAACATTTACAACAAAATATAACATTCTTTCGTACCTTGTATGCAACACGTCAACTTCCGCCTTCAACACTTGCTGGTCTGTCCGTAAACTACCTACACACGAGTTTCTCCACGTCTAAGGTACTCAAAGCCTCTCACCTGCGAAAGTACATTAGTATAAGAATGATCATAATGATGAATACAATGTTGATAACGAATGTTTATAGGATATACACGCGCACACTGTAGTTTGTACAAGAGTGTGGGAGGGGGAAGAGATAATGCAGAGCACCGCCTGAGGGAAACTATCAAATGGGACAGACATCGTTATGAAACCAACCACCCTGTCCACCTACCTGACACGATGTCTGGGTGTTGCCAGACAAGCTTCATTTCTTGTCAAAGACCTGTGAGCTGTTCTACACCTGTATTTCACCATCTATGGATGTCTATAGACGACTACCGTATACCATTCATATGTATACACACCGAGTCTTCAACACTATTTATATTAGGGTGGAAAACAGTATATTATTTAGGTATGTGTTCCGTGTAGTAAGGCTGGGTCTCATCACCTCTAATGCTCAAACTACACCACATGCTTACATCACGATTTATATTATTTAGAACACGGTGATTTAACTTATGTACTACGTAACAATTCTTGCGGAGAGAGGGGGGGGGGGGCCGGGGAGATAAATACATCTTGAAATGAACAGACTCGCCTCAAGGTCCCGACCTCTTCCCTTACTCTGGACCGTGGCGTTGCTCCTCGTCTCCACTCCGTGCGGGTTTCTCCACAAATAGATACTTCATCGCTCTGTTCTGGCCAGCCCCAACCTCGCCACACGCTCACCTCCAGGAACTCCATAATATGCATCCACTTATCCTTGACAACATTTCTTATTATGGCCTACAACCATCTATGAACAGTCAATTCAAAATTCCTTACAATTTTCTTCATTGCGAAATTAGTTTCTATATTTCAACCTAACCATTTGGATATTATTTCAGATATGTCTACCAACTTTTAAGACACTTGATACGAGGGAAAACTACAATACATAACGTGTTCCAGCTCTGACGAATGCTACATTATACAATATCAAAGCACAACCATCAACCCCCACACAACACGATCTGTCCTATAAATACAATTGCAGTGCTAAACGCGACATTTTAAATTCTTGACGTTTAGTCATCTCGCAAAAATACCCTAAACCCCCCCCCCCCCCCCTCAGCGTCTCATTTCGTCTCTTACAGTTCTGGCTACCCAACATTAACTGCTCAATAACTACCTACCACTAGTAATACCTATATCACCACACATTATGCGGCAATATTCCAGGGGGACAGATCTCATCCTAGTACACAATTCTCCATTAACACTAAAAAATCAACTCGACACCAATATACTTACTGCAACACACGACAACCAACAGACCGTGGACCAATAGCTGAAGCTCAGCTTAAGGTTAAAAACCCACTTACATTTCCCCATGAACAAACCGGACAGTTGCTTTCACTTGTGCCTATTCTACTATTACAACACGCGTTATCCCTAATTACACAATTATAAAACACACCAATATCAACACACACCGCCTTCACACCCCCACGTGTACCGTCGCCACCCACCTACACTAACAAATACTGCCACGAGCCTCACATCTGCAGTGCAAATTACTCTACCGCATCATTAACATTCCTTCAATGTATCTACAATGAATTCTTAAAATGAAGGTTTATGACCTATTCCTCCTATGAAGGAGGTCACGCTTATTTTATCCAGTATCATTAACATTTACAAACTATTTTACTTACTCCCATTCAATATTCAAATGGTTATTGTTATTAGCAGCTCTACCTCAAACAACCTACAGGCAAATATGTAAGTCACTCGACGCAACGGATTTTCAACGTCCCACCCCCCCCCCCTCATACGTCAAATTACAGACCACTTTAAAGTCGCCATTAAATGCTGGGGGGGGGGGGGGGGGTTACAACAGCACTATCAACAAATTTTATCAAACTCAGTTAGCGCGTCGTCTTTAAAAGTAAAACTTTTACACCACTGACTCACAGGTTAAGGCTGTTTTCATTGAAAACTAACCCCTCGCTATGAGGGCCCAGATATGGCTCTAGTAGTGGTCAAACTGCCAGTTATTTCAGTACATCAATGTCCACCTGATAACATCTCCCTCCAACTGCGTTATTCCACAACCCACAGACACTTACCTATTGCATGCCGCCAATTTACTGCCTTCATCCCTTGTTGTAGATTTATATTTTTCACCTAACTTAATTGCCAGTAACTCCCGTCCACCACGGCCTATTGTCATCACGTAAATTTACTTAGCTGGACCTCGAGTTGGTGACGCTTCAATATACACGACTGCGTTACGCCCCGATACACTTGCCTTAGTGACCACGTTGTTATTAACTACTTGCTTTAACTGATCAACCGTACCTTACATAGGTGTTAACGTCCTTCCATTATGAAGCTTTCGCGGTATTTACATGAATCTTAATGCCTACTCATCCGGTGTATTCAATTTGGCGTTTCCCAGCGACAATAATATTACTTCCTACTTTGTGTTATTGCAGGCACTTCTCCCTGCAACATGGGACACTCACTAAATAATTACTTGTTAACTAATTTAACGTCATCGTTGGTTACCTTAGTTTTGGGGATATGAGCATTTTTTAACTTTTCACTTCATTAATAAATCTTTCAGAACAGTAATTCCTGCCAAACTACCTTCCTGTCACATTCAACAACACTGAAGTTATCATAACTACTCTCGGCCGCCTCAAGGTGACATTGAAAACGCTACATAACACGCGCTCACCTTTACCCGTAGTAACTTCGCCGAACCTACAACCTATACCAACGAACATTCTGAAGGACTAGTCACACACTTACTGGCAAGTCTTCACGAATAATGACGTTGAAGCGTCTCCTCGTGTTCTTCCACACAGCTCAGGGGTCCAGCCAATCTGTCCGGTATTACCTGCAACAAGGCAACAGTTACCTGATGCTACCATAAGTGATTCAAGCATACCTTTATTTGGAACCTGTAATTACTGGAAGTAAACTATTTTGATGTAGCTGCTCATTTCAAATGCCATTTTTGAAGCCATACATCCCACCTGCATAGTCAACGGGTTTTCGAGCTGTTACTTGTGGGTCAACACCCTCTCAGCAGCTAATACTATTACCCACTTCACTCTGACTTTAGTACAGTATCCTAATAAAATATTACCACGTCTCTTAACTTAAACTAGGTCATAAGTAAATACTTGCCTTAAACTCATAGCTCCATCATATCTGCTAACTCTAGTAGCACATCCAGCCCAACCAGACTGTCACCAGCTTCTGCTTGGCACTCTGACTTGAACCATCGCTCCACCGCTGGTCCCATGACAACGTTAGTCTCCTGCACATTCCTACATCACAGTCGGCTCATGTCACGCGATGCCTCATCTTCCCAACATTACCTCAAAGATTATAATACAATTCAATACATATTATGAAATATATTTTAGTACTGATTATGGGTCAGGACTAAAATATCTGCGTAATATATATCCTCCCCCAAGAGGGTATATACGGCAACTGTACAATTTATTTTTGACCCTATATATTGGCGTTTTGAAGGTGTACAAAAAGAGTGTAAGCTAGGGGGTGTGTCAGCCAAGCGACCCCAAAGGGTAACGGGGTACCAGCTCAGAGTAAACACGCCCTAACACTAACTTGTACACCAACAACTCCAATACTAGGGTCAAAATAACGTTCCTTTGATCCTCACCCACCAAGTGGACTCAACAGCCAATCACGTTTCGAGTTTTCATTTGACGTCACATTCTCGCAAGCTCTACTCTCATTGGTCGACTCGACCTAATTGGATACTCTAGTAATTCATGACAATTATTTATTGAACTGAAATATATACACCAATGTATACCCAATGTATCTAAAACATACTATACCAAATGTATGAAAAACAATGTTTGACTTTACACTCACAAATGATGACTTTGGATTACTTATTATTAAATAACTATTATTATAATGATTAAATAATAAGAATACTTATTCAAGCTGGAAGTACAGTGCACACAGTACAG
>WNGS01052365.1:6750143-6802451 GCA_020271785.1 Procambarus virginalis
ATAGTATTCTATATTCAATACTATTGAATATTATTCTATATTGAATACTATTCAATAATGAATAATATTAAATATAGAATACTATTCTATATTGAATACTATTCAATATTGAATAGTATTCAATATACAATACTATTCTATATTGAATACTAGAATAGTATTCAATATAGAATACTAGAATAGTATTCAATATAGAATACTATTCAATATTGAATAGTATTGAATATAGAATACTATTCAATATTGAATAGTATTCAATACTATTGATTAGTATTCAATATTGAATACTATTGTGTATAGAATACTATTCAATATTGAATAGTATTCATTACAGATTAGTATTCAATAGTATTCTATATTCAATACTATTCAATATACAATAGTATTCAATATTGAATACTATTCAGTATTGAATATAGAATATTATTCAATATAGAATAGAATACTATTCTATAATGAATACTATTCAATATAGAATAGTATTGAATAGTATTCAATACTATTGAATAGTATTCAATAGTAATTGAATAGTATTCAATATTGAATAGTATTCTATATTGAATAGTATTCAATATACAATAGTATTCATTATAGAATAGTAGTCAATATTGAATAGTATTAAATAAATTTGAACCGATTAAATACTATTGAATAGTAATCATAAGAACAAATTAACAAAACAGTATTTAATATCTTCAGTATTGTAATCAACAGTATTATAGTATTATTCAATAGTGAATACTATTCGAGTATGCACTATTGAACAGTTTTAAAGACCGAATACTATGTAATATTAGTATTCTTCAATAACATAAATATACTACTTTTCAATAATAATTTTTTAATAAATTGCATGTAACAGTATAGAACTTTTCTATTTCTATTATTACTATTCAATATGTACGTTATAACGTACGAAATATTACAGCATTTTCTGGGAGGCCAACTGATCACACAATGATTACGAAACTACATTTTATTACCTACAACACGTATTTTAATAAATAAAACTCATTACTTCTAGCACAAGACATTGTAAAAGGTTAAACACTTGTATACATAAAGAATGACGTTACCTCGACAATCTGCCAATTGCAACATTCCACACACCCTGGCCAGCCATCCCTGACACTACCCACAATTATGAAATTTCCCGCCCAATAACATTTCAACTACTTACGTCATTATCAAAATGAGGTACAAAGCCGGGAGCCTGTGTCAAGATTACATTTCCAGAGTATCGTACATAGTATATCTGTTTAATTATGGAGCTCTTACATTTACGTTCCCCATACATTCCTTTCTTAAGCGACAACCCTGTGATTCAAATATTTACTTAACTTTACTATACTCAAAAAGAAAAATAACTTATGATTTGCTATATTTTCTAAGGAACAAAACTCAATTTTAGTAATTAGAACAATGGCTATATCGTAAGGGAAGTTTCTTTAATATCTATATACCTATACGTTAAGTAGTATTTGTAATAAACACCAAATAACATTATATTCAACAAACCAACACCACTACGTTCTGGTTATCTTTTCAGGTAAACCCAATTATTCACAACATATTTCAAAGTACAATTTAATAATACATAAACATTTACAATTCCTTACTCATATCTACTACATAGTTGCAATTATGAGGCTTACATTTAACTCCTCATTTTGGGAACACTTATTTTACTCTTGTCCCACACCAAACTCTGCATCACCTCTACACTATGCTACTTATCTTAACCGAGAAAGCATGTCTCTTTACTTATACATGATAACAACCTTGGTGATATTTGCGTCCAAGTTTCAAATGGAGAAGATTTTTTTTACTCATTATTTATCGCTTCTGTTTTAGTGCACTGGTTTTTTCTTTGTTTCTCATCTTCGTCCCGGATGTACATGCAGAATGCTCACTAATGAGTCACATTCATCAATGGCTTTTCTTATCATTGTAGTCGCGGTGGAATATGCAGCGCCTGTCGCTGCATTAATGATCAGTTCCATGCGCAGGGCTTCAGTACATTCAAGTAAGTAATTCTCAAAAGAAGCCAACAAACCGGGAACGCTATGTAACCTTCACATTCCACTAAGTAGTGCGATAGTCGCACCTCTCTTCCTATTTCACATATGTGACACTAACTATTGGCTTCATTACCTCCCAGCAACACTTGTAACCAAGTGTGTATGGCTACTGCAATGTCTCTGCATATCTTATTGCCACGCTTGAAAGAGGACTAACCAGTGCCTTGTTCGTACCATATCCCAGTGGATCTTCCTTCCACTACTTTGCCTCTGTGGCGACGTTTGGTACTTGACAATATTTTCTTCTTCATTTCATCCTTTATATGTGAGAAAAATGGAGGTATTTGATCCTGTAGAGCAGTGACAGTTTTTGCTAGCGAGTCTCCCATTTCATTACCATCTATTCCAATGTGACTAGGTATCCAATATACGGTGATTGACAGCCCTCCATTATGCCTTTTTCCTATATGTCCATTTCCTGTGAGGATTTGTATATTATCTATCTGCTGACTGGATAACAATGTCTGGAACGAACATTTACTCTATCAATCATGACATGTCAATTATTATATTTGGTATAATTTATTCCCTCCTTCAGGGCATATAAATCTTTTTGCAAAATTTAGCACCCACTATTCATGCTCCAGTAAGCTTCATGCTTGGTACTGTAAACTCCTGCCCCACCAGAACATTTTTCTTTATCAACTTATCCGTCTGTGAACATGAGTCGTACGTCTAGAGATAGTATCCATTTCTTGTTCTATTACTTCCTTCACCCTCTGCCGGTCACAAGCTGATTTTTGTCACTCGTAATCTTTCAATATTTTTCATTACATTCTTCCCATGGCCGAACATGTGTAAAGTCTTGATATGGTCTATCAAGTTACGGCCTCACCATACACCCTGCTACACGCACACTTCGTCCTGAGTACCTCAATCTGAAACAAGAACATGATCTCAGTACATTTTTCGTAATTACGTCCTTACAACACCAGCAATGAATTGCACAATATCAATTCTACTTTTCGATCATTCTATTATATAACCACGCAACTATTAATTCCCCTTTGCTTCTGTACAACAATACGTCTTTTACAACACCACATACTAAGTCGCACTACATATATTTACACCTTCCATAACATTCATTTCAAACATTTTGCAAAACTTCATGCCTCCATTCTTTCACCGCCCACACATTTTGGGTCGTCTATCATGGCAACACTATTTCACGAGATAATACTTAATGACTTGCTTATCAATGGAACGCACCAAACCGGCAAGGCTATATAGCACCAACAAATGTGCGCCATAATCACAGGGCGCTAAAGATCACCAAGCATCCCAATACGAGAACAGAAACGCACGAGGCGAACGATATCAAAACTATCACTCCACAACAATTCTATCGAGGGATAAGCGACCACGGAGGACGGTCTCAAACAACACACACGCTCCTCCTAGAAGTCAAGATGAGGGACAATGCAATGTGGACAATAATAAGCAGAGCGGCACTCCATTAACTGACCCACAGTTAAACGGGTATGGCCAATACGTAACCTACCCACAGCCATTTCCCCACCGCCGGTCGCAGGAGGAAGGCCACTGGGACACACCACTCTTAAAAGTATGCACTTTGTTACCAACAACTCTGCCAGCGGGCAACGATGCAGGAATTGCTAACCGGGTAAAAGTCGGAATAAGGAATACCTTTAAGAGACATGGGACAAGAGCGGACACCTTCCTTGGCGGCAGCATCCGCACGCTCATTTAAAGACACACCAATATGGCTGGGAACCAAACAAAACTCAACCGACTTAAACTTGCTGTGAACAAGAAACGACCAATGCTGGATCTCGACAACTACTGGATGAACCCGATTAAAGGACTAGAGCCAACGAGGAAGCAGGAGACGAAGAGCATAGAGAATAGCATAAAGCTCCGCCGTAAACATGCTAGTCTCCGGAGGTAAGCGACACATAAGTGCGATCAGGAAAAACAACAGTAGCCAACACCGTCCGCATACTTAGACCCATCAGTGAAGACACAAACGGAGCGGGAGTAAGAACAAAAGTCCTCAAAGAAAAGGCGTTTTAGAACCGTAGGAGGGGTAAAACCTTTAGTGACGCGGATCAAGGACGCACAAAACTGCGGAAGGGGGACTCTCCACCGGGGCAAAGAAGGGACAACACGAGGAGAAACATTAGAAACACGAACGGAAAGATAATCCTGTAAGCGAGATAACCAGACAGAAAGAGGGAGGTGGTAAAGAGGAACAGGAACCGCAGGAGGGGTAAAAGTTAAAGCACGACAGAGGCGACAGGAAGGATGTTGCAAGGACCGCGCAAGATAGCGAAGACAGTAGCGATCACGGCGGTCCTGAAGAGATAGGAAGCCAGTGTCAACATACAAGCTAAGGACGGGAGACGAACGAAAGGCACCAGAACTGAGGCGCAGCCCGGTATGGTGCAAAGCATCAAGACGGCAAAGAGCACAAGGAGAAGCAGAAGAGTAAGCAGGGCAACCATAATCAAGCTTACACAGGACGAGAGAGGAATGCAAAGCAAGGACAGTGCGCCTATCCGCTCCCCAAGAAGTATGGGACAATACTCGGAGGGTAATGGCCTTGGAGCACTCAACACGGAGGTAAGAAATATGGGGAGACCAAGACAAACGAGTGTCAAGCAATAACCATAAAAGCTTCCCGGAATCTTTGTACTCGAGGGGATGACCATAAAGTGACAGAGGGACGAAGAACGACCCATTTCAGAGTAAAAGACATGCCACAAGTCTTAAAAGCAGACAACTTGAAGCCATGATCAGTGGCCCAAGACGACACGGCATCAATCGCAAGTTCAAGCCGGCGCTCAAGGAGAGGTGAATCATCACCCTGACAGCAAAGGGTAAGATCATCACATAGAGAGCGGAGAAGACACCTGAAGGAAGAGAGGAAAGAAGACCATTGAGGGCAACCAGAAAAAGTGCTCAGAACACTACCATGGGGCACACCTTCGTATTGCTGAAAAGAGGCAGAGAGCGGTACCAAGGCGCACCAGAAAGGAACGACGAGAGAGGAAGCTGCGGAGAAAGAGGGAGATGACCACGAAGGCCAAAACAATGAAGCTGGGATAGAATATGATAACGCCAAGTGGTGTCTTAAGCCTTTTCAAGGTCAAAAAGGACGGCAACAATGGAGGTATTCGCAGCAAAAGCAGTACAAATATAGACCTCCAAGTTCACCAGGACATCTCTCGTCCTGTGGCACTTGCGGAAACCAAATTGAGAAGGGGAGAGGAGGTGGTGGTGTTCCAGGAACCACATCAGACGAACGTTACCCATACGTTCAAAGAGTTTGCAGACAACTTGTGAGGGCAATAGGGCGAAAGTCCTTAGGGGAGGTTCCCAGAGACCCTGGTTTGCGAACAGGGAGAACAACGGCATCGAGCCAGTCCTCAGGGACTGACGACGACTTCCAGATCCGATCATACAGACTCGGTAAATACTGAGACGTGCACGGAGGGAGATGGTGAAGTTTCTCATAATGAATACCATCGGAGCCCGCCGCCGTACAACCGCAGAGGGCCAGGGCAGAACGAAGTTCAGAGAGAGAGAAGGGATCGTTATAGGAAAGTTGAAGACGAGTGCAGAAATCTAAAGGACGAGACTCAAGAACAGGTTTACGAAGAAGGAAAGATTGGGGACGATGAAGACCAGAGCTAACAGAAGAAAAGTGGGAACCCAGTTCGGTACCGACCTGCAACGGGTCCGCCACAAGAGTACCACGGAGGTGAAGGACTGGGGAAACATCGGGAACGAACTTACCCGCTATCTTGCGGATACGCTTCCATATCTGTGGCAGGGTTGTTTCGGACGTAATTGTGGAGACATAAGAAGTCCAACATTCACGTTTAGCCGTACGGATGGCCCTACGGGCCACCACACTCTCTTTCCGAAAGAAAAGAAAAGATTCGGTTGTCTGCCGACGGTGGTGCCTCTTCCAGGCTGCACGCTTACAGCGGACACCCCGAGCACAGTCCGCATTCCACCAGGGAACGCACTTCCGTGGACCCCGAGAGGAACAGCGAGGAACAGAGCGGAGGGCAGCGTTGAAGACTCATGAAAAAGGAGGAGAGCGCGAGGGAGAGGCAGAAGGGAGGTCAGAGAGAGCAGCACTGAGGGTAAATAGGTTCCAGTCCGCTTTAGCAAACTGCCACCTAGGAAAAGAGAGGGAAGGGCGAAAAGAGAAAAAGAAACAAGGATAGGGAAATGATCACTACCATGGAGGTCATCAAGAACCTGCCACGTGAAATCTAAGTAAAGAGAAGAAGAGCAGAGAGAAAGATCAAGACAGGAAAGGGTGCGAGTCACAGGTCCAAATGAAGTGGGCTCACCAGAATTCAGANAAATATTTCAAGATAAATGGAGATACGGTTTTCTGTGTGTGTGTGAGTGTGTGTTAATGTCGGCACTTATATCTCTGTGTTGACATAACATGTCTGTCAGTTATGTTGAAAGGACCAGCCTCTCTGTAAGATACGTGACAGGACCTGCCTCTCTCCCAGTAAGTTGACAAGGCCTCTCTTCAAATTTTGTTGACGGGATCTGTCTCAGTATCACTGATGTTTGCTGTACTCTTATCTTCATGTATCCCTATATATATCTTCCTGTACTCCTTACAACTTCCGTCAAAAGCACTGGGCTTCGGGGGACTCCGAAGTCATCCAGTGTTATTATCCATATAAGATACACTACGGAGTGGATGGTGTGGCCAATGGCCGCGGAGGAGGTCAGTGTGGAAGGGGAACATTCCTCTAACCCAGCCGGAATATGTTAGTGCGAGAACCGTGTAGTGGGTGGGTAATGATATTGAAACAAAAGACGTGATCTATAGGCGCCAATGACTTGTGGTACGTGGTCTTTGAATGGGTGGAATGTTGAATATTTCCCTAGATGAAGTGGGACAGACTATGGCAGACTATCCGTAACAGAATTGGAGATTCTGTTCCGGTGAGTAGGAGATAAGGACGAACTGTTGGAGTTTGAAAAAAATGTATTAAAAAACAGAACCTGTGATATTATTATTTGATTATTATATTATTATTATTATAAGTAAAGGAAAGTTAGCTATTTAAAGTAAAGGAAAATTAGCTATTTAAAATTTTAGAGAAAACGTAAACGCTTAGGACGGATGAGCAGGAACTGTGTAACTTGGATAACTGTCCATTGCACCTAAACTTCTCAACTGGCTGTTTCACTTCCTGCCATGTCTCTTGGTCTCGTAAGAGTTGTTTCAGTGTGCAGATTGTAACCAATCCGTCAATAGACACCCGTGCCTATTTCGCCTGTCTGCCCGTCTATTTCGGGCAGTCCGTCTGCCCGAAACGCTTTGCGTAATAGTGGCTTTAGTTAGCATTGTATGTACTAGCTCTATCTATAAATCCATCAACTTTGTATCTACCTTGTATGTATATACTTTATCTGAATAAATATTTGTATTGTTTGTATTTTGTAATATTTTCCAAGTGTAAATTTCTCGCCTGCGCTGTAGAAAACAGAGCTTAAGAAACGTTAAACGTTTCCAGTAATTTAGATAGTTCACTGAATGGTAGAAACTCCCTCACCAATTCACTAAGAACTATATACGTAAATAGGATTCAGGAAATCGGCAACAATCAATTTGTATTGCCTTGTGGATTACAAACTTCTATAATTTTAACTAAAGTTACTCATCAGTCTCTTACTAGGACTTCATAAAACAAAACATGTGGTAATTAGTTTTAATACCTTGATAAAAACATAGAAATGTAATCTGTACTTAATACCACATTACTTCTGCCTCTTGTCGACGGCTTCTAACACATTGCTGCAGCCCTTTCTTGCCTGCTGGAGGAGGTCGTCTGCCTCCCTCAGGTATCGCACGGGTAGTCTCATTGGTAATGTTGTTCAGATTAATTTGAACGTTGTAGAAGGCGCCCCAGGCCCCTGCCTCCAGACACCTCGCCCGACCTGTACAATGTTAAAAGGTTTAGATTGTTAACTTTCTGTGTATTAATAAAGTTTGGTACAGAGCGTTGACCGAACCACACACTAGAAGGTGAAGGAACGACGACGTTTCGGTCCGTCCTGGACCATTCTCAAGTCGATTGTGAGAATGTCTCAATCGTCCCATTCTCAAGTCACAATCGACTTGAGATTGGTCCAGGACGGACCGAAACGTCGCCGTCCTTTCATCTTCTAGTGTGTGGTCTGGTCAACATGACTTTAGCCACGTTATTGTGACTCATCGCCTGCATTTGGTACAGAGCGGTGTGCTCCTACACATGAGAGATTACATAGTATGGGTCAAGAGCTAGCTGTAAGATCAATAATATTCTCGTCTTATAGGATGGTTTAGAAGATGTTTTGTTAAATGGAGAAAAGTTCGCAAACTATTTTTTTTATAAACAGAACATTAATGTTCTGTTGTAACCTAATGTAACCTAATGTATATACTGTCAGTAAAGTTGATGTTAACAATACTTATTTTAAAATAGAAAAAATAAGGCTTAAAGAAGTATGCGATATTTAGCTTGGTGGTATATACATTAGACACATTATGCATTAGATTCTAAAAATATAAGTAAACTCAACGCCTTGACAAGCCTTAGTAACATAACTGTGACATTGTCATTAAAACAGTGAAACTAAACTCAATCATTACTTCTGTTAAAAAATATTTTACAAAAATTTTAACAATATATATAAGTTGTTTGTAAAATTTTACAGACGCTTGTCGTAGGAACCCAAAGCCAATAATTTCGAAGTGGACCTTACCTGGAGAAGAGGACCTTACCTGAAGAAGAAGACCTTACCTGGAGGTCCGACCTGCAATTAATGTTGCCGACATCGGCGAGCTGAGTGAGGGCCTCCCAGGTGCCCGCGTTCACCTTCCTCAGGAGTGAGAGAGGCACCTGTATGGTCTCCTCTGTGGCAGCGGCCATTGCTGCCTCTCGGGCTGCCCGCTCATCGTCCGTTTTCTGAGGAAGCTTCATGGCTGCCTGAAGTAAATGGGAAGTAACGGGTTATTACATCATTGCGTAAAGAATGCGATGTGTTAGAGGACAGGACGGGTTAAAGCCCTTTCTGGTTTTGTGTAATCTGTCCTTCGTTTACTGGTTTATCTCATCTCCTCTTTATCAGGCGAATTGCTTCCCTTCTCTTTTATTTCCCTACTTTTACACTTTCGTCGATCCTTCACCAAGCCGACCCTGTGCCGACCAGGTCAAGTGGGGATGCTTAGGCCAAGTGGGAGTGGTTAGCCAAAGGGGATGGTTAGCCCAAGTGGTTGGATAATCCAAATGGTTTAGTCTAAGTGGATGGTTACCATAGTACAATAGCCTGACCTGGAGACCGTCAGGACTCCGGCGGTCGTCCCCACAACCTGGTCACGACTCTTCCTAAGTGTGTGTGTGTGTGGTGTGTGTGTGTGTGTGTGTGTGTGTGTGTGTGTGTGTGTGTGTGTGTGTGTGTGTGTGTGTGTGTGTGTGTGTTTGTGTACGCTTACCTAGTTGTGCTTACCTGTGTATATATGGAGGACAACCCCCTTTAGCATTGCGGTTCCTGGTGCGATTAATAATATATTATAAATCATCATACCTGTTCCTAAGCTGTGAGTGGAGGTGGCTTCTACTGCCTCTGCTTCCTGTTTATTATTTTGTTATTACCCTGGTTGCATATGAGTACTTTGAGGGAGTTTTGTATATATACCTATTTGTGCTTAAAGGATCAAGCCTTTTATAGGTCTTGGACCCTGCAATTTCAACAGTTATCTGATGCAACCCATAACAGGTGGCTAGCTCCTAAATATCTATTTACATCAAGGTAAACAAAGATAGCAAATGAAACGAAACGTTGCTCAAACGCTTCTGTCCTATGAACAAATCCACAAAGGCCGTGATGTGGGTTCGAACCTACGTCCGAGAGGATCCCAGACGCACCTTAAATCGCGATAGATACATATGATTTCTGTGTGCTTCTGTGCTACCTCGGGAATCGAACCTGGAATCTTTAGTTGTGAAACCGACATATAGCCTAATGCACTATAGGATCTTTATGTACGTGTATGAGTGCGTGCGAAATTACAAGATATTCGATCAAACAAGGAAAGGGGGATAGTTACCATGTACTTGTTGAAGGCGGCGGTGTCGGCGTCAATGGCGGGAATGAGGGATACTGCCGCCTGGTGGAGGGGCGGGAGGAGCCGGCGGATGGTGGCGTCCAAGGACTCCCATTGACGCTTGCCGTACGTTAACTGTCCCACCATGGCGCCTAAAGCTGCGCCCTGATGAGTAAAGGAGTAATGTTTAATCAACGTTCATATATTATAGCATTTACTCAGTATAGCATCAACGCCCATTCGTTGCATCGTTGACTCAGCATGGCATCAACGTCCATTCAACAACGTTCATCATTATAACACAGGGCAGTCATGGTACATTACTGAACAGCTCTGACCTCAACAGATACCATGATATTTGAGCAGGGAAAAATGCAGTTTTATATGTTAAAAATAGAAATAACCCAACCGACAGATGAGGACTGACAGCGATATTGTTCTGGTCCGTCGTGGACCTCTTAGGACTTGATAAGTCCAGAATTCATCAAACATTTACGCAACCATTTACGATTTCTATACATCTTTCCCCAATCAAGGCAGCTTTGTTTGGTTTTATTAAACAGTTTGTGAGTTCCGAAGCACGACGAGGTTGTTTGTAACAATAATAGCCTTGAGCCAGATTCATGAAAGCACTTACGCAAGCACTTAAGAACGTGTACATCTTTCCTCAATCTTTGACGGCTTTGGTTATATTTATTAAATAGTTTACAAGCATGAAAACTTGCCAATCAACTGTTGTTATTGTTATAAACAGCCTCCTGGTGCTTCGGAGCTCATTAACTGTTTAATAATTAGAAACAAAGCTGCCAAAGATTGAGAAAGATGTACAGGTTCATAAGTGCTTGCGTAACTGCTTCGTGAATCTGGTCCCTTGTGAAGTGTCGAAGCTCGTAACCTGTTTAATAAAATAAATCAATATCGCCATGATTGACGAAAGACGTACAGGCTTCGTAAATGGTTGTGTAAAAGCTTGATGAATCATTCCATATATGTGGACTGGGCAATATTATAATTAAGGCGCGTTACTGCATCTTGTTCTCTGCTTTAAAATACAAAATCTTGTCAAATTATTTTCTTACTAGAGCGGCGACGACGGCGGCGACGGAGCCTCCTCCAGGGGCAGGAGAGCGGGAAGCCACGCTCCTGATGAAGCCCTCCACGCTGCCGCCGGCCAGCTCCCCCGTCCCACTGTTCGCTAAGCAGTACTCGATAACTCGCTCCCTGTCAGGGACAGAAGCGTACATGACGGGTTAATACATACAGAAGCACATAAGTGGTCTACGTCTGCGACTCACAAATTCAGTCGCAGAACAGAAACGGTTTGGTACGTTTTTCTTTTCTGTCTCTGTTTATCCTAACAGTCAAATAGGCACCCGGGAGTTAGACTACTTTTGTGGGTTGCATCCTGGGTAAGGTCAGTAGTTTGCCTTGAAGGTTCCTCGTTAAGCCTAAATACAGGCCTCCTGCCCCCCTCCCCCCCTCCATCCCCTCAGAAAGCGGGAATTATATTCAGGTGTTCCCGAAAACACTGAAAATGTCCCCGTTGTTAATAATATTTATTTCCCGGCTGGCAAATTGTCAGATCACAGCCCCATATTATTTATATAAAGTACAGGGCGTATATGTTTTCAAATAACATTGAATACTTATACAGCACTATTATAATCACTTCAAATATCGACAGTAACCACGATTTAAAACAACTGCTGAATTAAACCCCTAATGTTAAATTTATAACATGCTCTTAAAAAGATTATTAACATTGATTTGTTTTGAAGCGGAAAATGAGGGGTTCCAAATCTAAAATAAGTAACGTACGATCTCCTTCGTCTTGAAAGAAATGCACGACTCACTTCGGCTTGAAAGGTGAAATGGTACTGAGTCCAAGGCGGTTGATGGCGAGGTGAACCTTCTGGTCCTCCTCCAAAATGAAGAGGTTCTCCTTCTGGATGTAGTAGTCAGCGGCCATCAAGAGCGCCTCCAGGGGGACGAGCCCCACGATCTCCGACCTGTGACGGCCAGTTTCATGTCCTCGGCGTCCTTCTTCGCCTGCGGGAGGAGACTCACACAGTGACCAGTCTTGAGGCTACAGTGAACGTTCGTATAGCTTCCCCAAGATACTACGGGCTCACCATAGCCCGTGCTACTTGGAACTTCTTGTTCCAGGTAGCGAATCTTTAACAACAACAACATCCCCAAGATTCCTTCAGGCACATGTATGTACAAGTGCATATACACAGAACTTTATTTATAATCAAAACAAATTTTTGCTGAAAGTATTGTATCTCGGCACTTGTTTTGGTAACGATAATCGTATTAAATATAATAAAGTTGATAATAATAAAGTTTAAGATATAAAGTTAATACTTGTAACTGCGTTAAACTGTGTTTTCAGAAAAAAATATAAAGTTTAACCACAAAAGGAATGTTTAAAAAAAAGAATTATAAATATTCTCTCGAAATCGGTTTACCTCTTCGTATGCGACGTGTATGGGCGTGACTTCGAAGTCAGTGAGATTGATGCTGATTTGTGCGATGTTCTGCTCTTGGAGATACCAACCTATAGCCTGGCAGCAGCGGAGGCGGCCTGGCTGCTCGGGCCACGGCCTTGATCCCGTAGATTCAATGCTATCCTGTGGACGAGAACCACCGCATTAATAAAGGAAACTGCAAACGTCCTATTATCCCATAGGAGTAACTCCTATTTATATTCACACAAATCATGCATAATATGTGGAGTATCCACTAGCGAAATAAAACGAAAATAATATGCGCACTTTCGTGTTATTTCTCCAATGTGGATGCATACATTATATCATATATATATATATATATATATATCCAACCTACGCTTGGAACAATCCAGCGATCACACATCTACCAGACCTTCACCAAACGTAGCTGTGTTATAACAGTTCTGGTATAGTCAGAGAGCATGCCTAGTTTGCGTTTAAGTAGACCTAATTGGTGTAGATTGGTCGCAGCAACATTTATGTGGTCTGGCAAAGTCCTTCTTGATGTGGTGTGTTGTGTGTGTGTCTTTGTGATCATTTATTATCTCATCGGCTTTGAGTGGCTTGAGTCAAACACATGACGAACATCTTCGTCATGTGTTTGACTAAATATCGACTCCAGGCTAGAGTCGCATACTCCAGGACTGGTTTGACATATGTGATAAACAATGTGTGCATATCCTACCTTTATATGTATAAACGATTTTGTAGCTTCTATGTATTAATACCATATTATGTCGGCCAAAATGTAAAAGTAATAAGTATATATGTATAACCACTCTCCATAGAGGAACGCGGGGAGCACAAGCAAGCAAGGCCGCCCTCCTCCAGGATAATATAAAATCAGCACATTATAGCTTAAGGCGGACACCCAATAAGCAAGGGCTTGAGAAGGCCACTTACATATATAAATAACCTTACAGCTGATGTAAATCTCTCTCTCTCTCTCTCTCTCCTCTCTCTCTCTCTCTCTCGTCTCTCTCTCTCTCTCATCTCGCTCTCTCTCTCCTCTCTCTCTCTCTCTCTCTCTCTCTCTCTGCTTGAAGAACATCATCTACACACACACTTCATTTTCTCGGATCAAGCTGTGGCCTTACCTTAGCCTCTCTCGTGGTACCATCTATATACAGAATACATATGCTTACTCTCGAGTAAATTATGACCATAAACATCTTGCGATTTTTCTTGTTACCTTTATCCGTGACGTGCCCTAATGTTAGCATCTCAGCTACACAATCTCTTCCACCTCGAGAACCACCACCTGTCGATCTACACACCAGTCACATCATTGCATCACAATGATGTGATCTACACATCATTGATCGACAACATGCATGTTGATGGTACTGGAGATCAATGTCCCTGCAACCCGGTATCTGACTAGGCCTCAAGATTGGTGGTCTGGTCAACCAGGCTGTTGCACGCAACTGCTCACAAGCTTAATTATGAATCACAGCCTGGTTGATGATCAGGTATCCTGAACACCGTGAAAAATGGCCAGTTATGCCCCTTTATGTGTAGCGGGCTATAACTAGCCGATCTCTCACGGTGCTCAAGAGAGAAGTTGATAAACATCAATGTCTAATTTATTTCAAGCAGTCTTCCAGTCATAATTAAATGTATATTTATATATAGACCTGTGTGCCTGTTCCTTGGTGGCGACCATGTTGACGTTGTAGGCGATGAGGAACTTCCTCACTCCGGTGACCGAGGCGCCCCATCGAGGCACCCAGTTCGGATCTCCGAAATCCGGCGCCCATTCCGGCTTTTGTAGCTGAGGGATGATACGAGAACCGTTTAAGTAGATCTATTTGCACGTATCTGAAGTTTATGTCCAAGTTGAGGTGCAGTAACCAGGATTTATCAGGCATTTACACAACAATTTCGTACATTCGAAAGATGTACGAAAGATGTACATCTTTCCTCAATCGCGTGGGCTTTGTTTACATTTATTAAACAGTTTACGAGCAATTTCACAACTCAGGGTTATACATATTCTTGAACAACTTTGTTGTGCTTTGGCGCTCGTCAAGGATTGAGGGAGATGTATATATTTCGTAAGTGATTGCTTAATTGCTTGATGAGTCCTGTATAATACATCACTCAGTAAAGTTCCATAGGATCCTAGTAGCTATCCGGAGCATCGCAAAGAAGTTACTTATTATAAATTATATCAAAATAAAGTATAAAACTTTCAGCATGCACATATGTTCATTTATTGTAAACAATTTAAAATTTTCTGAACTATTCGAAATTATAATACAGTTTTTAATGCTATTTTGAGACATAAGTAAGACGTGGAAATTGTGTTCTCAAACATTGTCAAGTATTTATATAATTTCCTTTGCATTATCTTCAACAATTTAAATTTACATAAATCAAATGACTGCTTCTAAAAGTAGAGTTTATACCGGCAACGCGGTATAAACTCTGGGGGTCCTCAGCATCTCCAGGTCGAGCCTATGTACTGTATCAAGAATGCTCAGGTACGCAGACGAGGAGTCACAATAACGTGGCTGAAATATGTTGGCCAAACCACACACACTAGAAAGTGAAGGGACGACGACGTTTCGGTCCGTCTTGGACCATTCTCAAGTCGATTGTGACTTGAGAATGGGACCGAAACGAACCGAAACGTCGTCGTCCCTTCACTTTCTAGTGTGTGGTTTGGTCAACATGCTCAGGTACCTTATCTTTCATTCCCTCGTATTCGCCGGCGCGGATTTGTGGCATGGTCCGGCGGTAGTCGCTGGAGGAGGCGGCGCCGTAGAGGAAGACGGGGACGCCCAGCTCCTGAGCCAAGCGGGCTCCGAACGTCTTGGCGACGACCACACATTCCTCCTCCGTCACCCCTCGGACAGGGATGAACGGACACACGTCCAGGGCGCCCATACGAGGGTGCTCGCCTGCAGGAATGTTGAGAGAGGGAGCAGGAATGTTAAGAGATGGAGAGATAGTTTTTATTAATGTATTTCCGTTCAAAACTCTTAACCAGCTGTTCTCACCTTAGAGGGGTTGGGTCTCCTCTGCTAACTCCAATCTAGGAAGCGTCTGGCTATATCTTATGCTTTCAGTAAACTATCCTCCTAAATCTATAGCACTTTTAGCAACTATCTACGTAACGTACAAAAAGAGACTATTGTACTAATACAATAGTTCTTTTTGTTCCATTGGAACACCACAAAGGACATGTTAAAAGCTGGAACAGTAACTATATAACCTAACCTAACATGTTACAGGCTTCAGTGTGATATTTTAGACCTAATAAACTCCATTTAGGCCTAATTTTGTAATTAAGTGCTGTACTAGGCCCAGGAAAACGCAAATATACTAGTGCAAAACATTTTCTAGGATTTTAATTTTTTGTGGCAATATGTACATTATTATAAGTTATAAGTTATCATCAGTTGCTTTAATAGTCCCTTTGTGTACGTTCCTCCCAGAGTCTCTGTGAGCACTTTACTGTTGGTTGACTGATGGAACAATAGATACACTTTGTCAGTGTGGGTATACTCTGTCAGAGTGGGTATACTCTGTTAGTGTGGATATACTCCGTCAGTGTGTGTACACTCCATAACGTAATATTGTAACAGCTTCTGAAACATAAAGTATATATATCCCCAAGTCTGGGACACCTCGCTCCACACGACAATAAATGTTTACAATAACAACAGTGTGGACACTGGTGGCTTGTACAGAGACGAAATATTTAGACTAAAACGCAGAACAGCGGAAGCCTATTGTTACTTATCGTTCACCAGAATAACTACTTCATCCCATGTTTATGAAACATAAAAACCCAACCTAAAATCCTATTTCAAAACCAGAAATCTTTGAGAAATATGTTATATATAAATCAGGATTTGCTTCAAACAGTTCGAAGGCTGGTTCAATGCCTGTATCCTACAGAGGAAGCAAGTGGGTGAGAGGGGGCAGGAGACAGGCCAGAGGGCGGCTATCACTGGAGATCAGTTGGCGACAGCGACCACTGAACCTGTTTTTGTGTACTTGGTTCGACTCCTGCATTCTTATGATCCACTGATACGACCTTATTTTGTTCATAGGTGCCAGATATTAAAGGCTTACCATGTTGTAAAGCACTTTCGACAAGTCTATATCTGCCTTTTTCTGAGTTTTTGTTTTTTTTGTTTTTCATGATAGCTTATGGATTACTATATGATACCTTCAACTGACCCCAAATAATACGACCTCTCAAACCGAGCCCTAAACTATCGAAACATCCCCGACTTCTAATCGAGTTCAACTTACCTGGTTGATGGGGTTTTGGGAGTTCTTATACTCCCCACGCCCGGCCCGAGGGTAATATCGGGTACCTTGATAATCGGGTAAATCGGGTAAAAATCCCGGCCGGGCTTTTTAGAATCGGGTAAAAATCGGGTAACTTGAGCTCACCTTTGTGCTTGGTCATGTCAATCAACTTGTAGGCTACTTTGGAGGCGTTGAGAGCGGCCTCGACAACATCAGCGGGGTTACCGACGAAGGTGTAGACGGTGCGGTTGGTGGAGTGGCCGGGGTCCACGTCGAGGAGCGTCGCCCCCGGAGTCTCCCGGATAGCAGTGGCTATCTCCTCGATCACCTGGGGATGGAGGGAGCGAGGATAACCGCCGAAAGATGTTGTTGTTGTTTAAGATTCAGCTACTCGGACCAAAAGGTTCCAAGTAGCACGAGCTATGGTGAGCCCGTAGTGGACTTACCTGGCACAGGAGCGGGGCTACTATAACTTGGCGCGCAGAGATGTTGTTGTTGTTTAAGATTCACCTACTCAGGACGAAGTATCCATGTAGCACGGGCTATGGTGAGCCCGTAAGGCGCCGAGAGAGAGGAGCCTTGTTTGTATAGATGAATGATAGCGGTTGTGTGGTGTAGGGAAGGCGGAGAAGGTGAACACAAGTGAAAAGCAAGGAGGAAAGAGAAGAGGGGGAGGCAGAGCAAGTATGGGAGAAAGCGAGAGGCTTGCAAAGGGAAGACTCGATATATTAAACAAAAAATCCGAAACACAGGTGTGATGGGGGTTTGATTATGGAGGTGCTCATTGACTCTGAACTCCAGTGTTAGTTATTTCTTATTATGTATATTTTGTACAGTGGCCATCGTTTTTTTTTTTCGTACTACAACATTAGCATCATTTATTGAAAATTCAGAAAAGATTACCATTTCATATTAAATATACAATAGTAGAATTACAGTGGCAGTAGATAGAGTAATCTTGATGGCGAAATATGTCCAATAGTGAGATAAAACTTTAATAATGTCCGTGTTACTGTAACAATAAATCTTCTTGTCCACGTCGAGGCCATTAGATAGACCACAGGTAAAATCGGGTAAAACACATATTTAATATGACTTTCACTAAAAATTTCGGTTAACTTTATTTTAACGTTTTGCTGCGTTCATAGGAATTTTAAGTATATGGGTAATAATTTATTAGAAATACAATAACAATTGTTTAATTCCCGCAGCCCTGCCAAGGCTCTCAGAGCAGGTCCTCTCATAACAAAAAATCCTCCATGCTCCGCTCTTGGCAACTCTGGTTGACAAACCTGTAGCGTCCACCTAATAAAAAAAACTTATGCTCCTTATTGAGTGTGGAACAGTTTTGTTTTCTTTGATTGTTCCACACGGAAGAACACATTTCAATGGTTATATATATATATATATATATATATATATATATATATATATATATATATATATATATATATATATATATATATATATATATATATATATAGTATATAAAATAGCTGTCTCTACTGAGATATAGCCCGCGTCCAGTAGTGCGTCTTATGGACGTAGCTCGCGTCCAGTAGTGCGTCTTATGGACGTGGACCGCGTCCAGTGCGTCCTATGGACGTGGACCGCGTCCAGTAGTGCGTCTTATGGACGTGGACCGCGTCCAGTAGTGCGTCTTATGGACGTGGACCGCGTCCAGTAGTGCGTCTTATGGACGTAGACCGCGTCCAGTAGTGCGTCTTATGGACGTAGACCGCTTCCAGTAGTGCGTCTTATGACGTAGCCCGCGTCCAGTAGTGCGTCTTATGGACGTGGACCGCGTCCAGTAGTGCGTCTTATGATCGTAACCCGCGTCCAGTAGGACGTCTTATGGACGTAGCCCGCGTCCAGTAATGCGCCTTATGGACGTAGACCGCGTCCGGTAGTGCGTCTCATAGACGTGGACCGCAAAGTTTTTGGTTAATTTACAAAATTGATTAGAAACAAATTAATGTTGGTTGCGTTATATATAGTATCAGCATAAATGTAAACAATAGACTTATATATTCTGATTGTATGCTTACTTACATATATAGAAGCATTACAACATGTTCGAATCTACTTACCGCCTTGTCCCGACCTTCCGAGAAGTTTGGAACGCATTCAATTATCTTTGACATGTTCTAATTTGCTCTTTCTTGTTCACAATAAGTGGCTGGCAAAGCTCGCGTTGCCTGGCTTATACTAGTGCGGTGTCTCGAATGTCTCTCGCTAACTGGAACTGGAGAAAAATACTATTAAGGATAAGACTCCTGTTTCTACCCGCGTCCGGATCCATTACCTATAGTTTTCGGTCATGTATTGTTATAAAATTATTATAAAACAAAACATGAAACGTATCAATAAGTGCTAATAATTTGTATACCGTAAACAAATATAAAACGGGTGAATAACTGGATAAAATGCATAATATTACTCATTATAGTCGTGACGAAGTCACTATAACCACCGCATTCAAACGTTATCCAAGGTCACCTTCTCCATTGGTGGACGTATTACGCCTCGTATCGTGATTGGTGGACGAAGTACACACCCACCGGGCAGCAACCCACCAACAAACGTTATATGTTTAGCTCTGTCTCTGATTTATGAAGCATATATGAGAGTTTTGTATAATTAGCTAATGTAGATCTGACCAAATGTGAACTCAGCAAAACAACTGCTGCGCGCGATTGTAAAAATAGTGATTCTGATACACAAATACAAATATATATTATAGTAACGCTCGACTGTACGTAATCTGGTACAACGTGTTCATACATATATAGACACTCATCACAAACAATAAACATGGAAGTCTTGTGGAATCGGCTCTAATACACAATGTACCCAACATGAACTTGAGTCCTGGCTTTGTTGCTGTGGACTCTTCCCTTTCGCAGTATATACTCAAATGCTCTAATCTTTCTAACAAACGTGACCTAACATAAGCCTACCCCTTCTATTTTCTTTCTTTCTCTTTCCTTTTCTTTCTCTCTTCTCCTACGCTCCCTTGCTATCCTTCTTCTTATTCCTATCTCCTTCTCATTCGGTGGTTATAATAGGAGCTGCCTCGTATGGGCCAATAGGCCTTCTGCAGCTCTTTTTATTATTACTATCCCCTCTACTACACCTTGCTTTGCTCCTCAGCTCTCTCTTGCCTATTTATTGCCTGTCTCTACTTCCTCATCACCACGGGAGACATGTCCTGTCCACGAGGCTAACCATAGCCCGTGCTTCTTGCCCAGCTCCTGTGCCAGGTAAGTTACGGGCTCACCATAGCCCGTGCTACTTGGAACTTGTTCCGAGTAGCTGAATCTATAACAACAACATTCCTCATCACAATCGACTTGAGAATGGTCCAGGACGGACCGAAACGTCGTCGTCCCTTCACCTTCTAGTGTGTGGTCTGGTCAACATACTTTAGCCACGTTATTGTGACTCATCGCCTGCAAACAATAAACATATTACTACATAGGGGTACCACCTCTGACAATGTTCGTAGGGACCCCTCAGCCTCGAAGAAGAGGATACGTAAGTGTAAGGTAATGAAAGAAGGGGGTAGGAAATAGGAGGCCAGACACTGGATACAGAATGGGAGATGAAGTCCTTCACGAGACGGAAAGAGAGAAAGACCTAGGGTTTGATATTACACCATATCTGTCTCCTGAAGCCCACATCAAAAGAATAACATCGGCGGCGTATGCGAGGCTGGCTAACATCAGAACTGCCTTCAGAAACTTGTGTAAGGAATCTTTCAGAACCTTGTATACCACGGATTTGATTTGTTGATTGTTGCCTCCGAAGTCGGCTAGTTTATTGTGCACCCCATACTCATCCTGTGAGCGGTAGCGCAAAATCATTACAGAGGTCACAAAAGGTCTTTATCAGACCTCATCTTAGATTATTACATAAGCAATTTCATCTCTCCTTCACACCTTATAGTTACAATGTCAGCTAGTTACAGAGAAAGTGCTATTTCAAGAGCTATATATTTACAGTAAGTCATCATACATTAATAGTAGGTCTTATCGCTAATACATAATAGTTATACCACGGATGTAAGGCCAATCCTGGAGTATGTGGCCCCAGCATGGAGCCCGTACCTTGTCAAGCACAAGACGAACCTGGAAAAAGTTCAGAGGTATGCCTCTAAGCTAGTCCCAGAACTAAGAGGAATGAGTTATGAGGAAAGGCTGAGGGAACTGCACCTCACGTCGCTGGAAGACAGAAGAGCTCGGGAAGACATGATCACCACATACAAGATTCTCAGGGGAATTGACAGGGTAGACAAGGATGGATTACACGCACAAGGGGACACAGGTGGAAGCTGAGTACTCAATTGAGTCACAGAGACATTAGAAAGAACTTTTTCAGTGTCAGAGTAGTTAGTAAATGGAATGCACTAGGAAGTGATGTGGTGGAGGCAGACTCCATGCACAGTTTCAAATGTAGATATGATAGAGCAGAGTAGGCTCAGGAATCTGTACACCAGTTGATTGACAGTTGAGAGCCGGGACCAAAGAGCCAGAGCTTAACCCCCCGCAAGCACAACTAGGTGAGTATGTATCACCCGGGAAGCCTTGTGGCTCCCATGTGCTTGTAGTCTACTGCGATTAAGTTCTTTTGCTTGTTGTGTTGTATATCGTGCACTCTGCTCTTAAAACTCTTGGGAACTCCATTGTATATGATACTAAATGAAATGATGAAGGTTTTCAAACCAACAGAATTTATCGTGCCTTAGTTATAATAATAATTTATTTAGGAACAGTACATACATAGTTGCAGAGTTACAGTACAAACATTCTGTTAGATTTAAAGAAAGAGGTAGTACATACAATACCTAAAGCCACTAGTACGCATAGCGTTTCGGGCAAATGTAGTAGTTGAGTGGTGGATGTAGGTATTCTGGCCGCGTGGGGCTTGATGGCCTCTGTATACCTCTTTATATATGCTGGTGGCGTTTTGTTTCTAATCTGTTGGCTTTCTGGTACAGAAAAATGGCTTCGTGATCTTCTCCAGAAGGTGGAAGATCAACATTATCTCAATGCAAGACATGTATAAGTCCGTCTTCAGACCAAATCCATTACCATGGGAAACCACCCCCCCCCCTCCAACCTCCTCGATACTTATCTAGATATGTGTGATGGGCTGAAAGCATATAATGGTTCCAGTAATAGTCTACATGTAAACTGCCAAATGAACCTTTGTGTTAAACAGATATTATTAGGTTGTAACTTTAATGTAATAAAAAAATTTGGTTTAAAATATAAAACGTTAATGCTGAAAACGTTTTCTGTGGTTGGAAGAAAACGCTCACAGAGTGGGGGACTTATTTTATTTTATAAAATAGTAATAATTAATTATTTAATAAATACAAATAATTAATTAATAATAATAATCATAAATGATTAAATAATTGATGACGTGGCCTCCCTAAGCCATACCAGTGTTGCGAGATTGGGCTACAAATAGCGAATTGGGCTACTTTTCAGAGCCCAGCGCTCCCAAATTTTTAATTTCGCTACTTGCTTCTTTTTCGGCTAATTTAAAAGCAAGATGTGCTAATTTGGGCTATTAATGTTAAGAATGTCCGATTGCGAGTTACATGAAAGTAACTAAGCTATAAATAATTGTAATTAATAATAATTGTAAATATTAATTAATACTAAATAATACTATTTAATAAATTTGTCCCAATTCAATGCAGAGTTTTCTTCCAAGCACAAAAACTTGTAAATATAAATACAAGATAATAGATAGATCGATAAATAAATAGACAACTTTCAAATATTGCACCAAGTAATGGCGAGAGGAAAAAACTACACAGTATACATTACATTTGAAATTAATAATGGATGAATGGTAATAAATTGGTGTATATTTGTATGTATACCAGACAAAGTCCATTTAATGACAGAATTTAGCCATTTTGTGTAAAAACGTTTATATCTCATATTATTAATTATAACAGTAATCGAAAAAAATCATAGTTTGTATATACAAGAGATGAAACAGCGAGCCATGAGCTAGAGCTATGCACTGAGTCCATAAGGAGGCGGAGCTTCCAGAGATACCTTCCTGTGATTGGCTGTTGCGGGGAATACCAACACTCTTTTTATGAATAAAATTGATACTAAGAAATAGGTCCTTGTGCACAACAACAAGGTTGTTGTGAAAAAGAACAACAATTTCTGTTTTGCACCTAACAGAAATCTCCATCTAACTGAATAATTTACTCGAATAAAAGGGCAGAGGAGCGTATCATTATTTGTGTCACGGCAACCCCCAATAATAACGTCACAAGTTAGGTAGCCAGCCATTTTTTTCTAACATCTGTTATATCCTGCAGTATTTAATTATCACTATATTAATACTTTTAAATACTTAACATTTCACGTTTTAGATAGATTAAAGTTGAAGCAGAATGTCATAAGCAAGGCTGGTGTGCTGAATAAAGATGATTTATTAAGTGGATGGAGCCTTTAGCTGATCCCTTCCTGTGATTGGCTGTTGTGTGAATGTCAACAAAGAATATCTACCAATGATATGCCATTTATTATGCACCCCATACCTCTTGTGGGCGGAGCTTGGAACCTCCTACCCGAGGACAACAACCCGCCTTATGGGTTGCTGTTTGGCTATTTTTAGTGCGTTGGAAAAAAAACAGATGGCGTTAGTGGTATTTTGTGGGGTAATTTGTTATAAGTGTAATTTGATGTCAACAGATGGCGTAAGCTGTATCTTATGGCCACTGTTGACCAGCCAGTTGATAGTGTTCTCTTCTGCCGACAGATGGCATCAGCTGTGTTATTATTACTTCCGAATTCCCTTTAAACACTGATCTACAAATCCCTTGGCTTATGATAAGGTTTTATACCATTTATGATAAGTATTAGATAACTGGAGTTCCGCAATTACTTTTATTTATCAACTGTTCAGGATATCATCATATAACGTCTGGTTAGGACGTACTGCTCTCGATTGATGAAGATTAAGCCACCCAAGAGGTTGCACGGGCATGAATAGCCCGTAAATACTGCTCTCGTAATATTATTCAGGGGGGGGGGAACTATCAAGTGAAAGCGCCAAGCCATTACGACTATATAGCACTCGAAGGGATCAGGATACGGATAATGCCGAAAAAACATTAAAGTCCACTTCAAGTTCAAGTATATTTATTGAGACAATAAAAACAGACATCTCAAAGGGATAGAGCAGCTATGGCTGTTTCTACCCTCCCCCCCCCCCTCTACTTCAAGTCCCTCAAGAGGCGCACAAAGTCAATGAGTACAAATACACGTATATATATATATATATAATATATATATATATATATATATATATATTTTATATATATATATATATATATATATATATATATATATATATATATATATATATATATATATATATATATATATATATATTAGCCGCCACGAAGGCGCTAAGAAGGAAAACATTCTTAGCTAAGTGGAAAAACCTTCGTAAGTGCCCCTGGTCTGCACTATGCTGTACTATACTGTAGTATACTGTTTTGTAATGTACCGCACCCTGTACTGAAATGTACTGTATTGTATCCTATGAACGGTACTGTATTGTAGGTTAGTGTACTATAAAGTTCTGTACTGCAATGTACTGTATTGTACCCTGTATTTTACGGTACTGTATCTAACGTTACCTAGCTTACCCTAGCCTAGTCCAGTCTAGCGTAGGTTACTTAGCTTAGCTTAACATAGCATAATATAGCGTCATTCTCTAAAAAACGACTCATAGGAGTTCAAATGATCGAAGTGTAACGCACAATATCTTTATTAACGTAAAATGACTGATGACTTTGCATAAATGTGTAAAACACTATTTGATTTCATGGTAAATATTCGTTATTACTAGTGGTAGTGTGCATCTATGGCTTAAATCACGTATATAAATATACATTGGTGTTGTTTAGAGAGGGAAATGAACGGTTGGAAAGGTAATAATCCAATAACAATGGTCATTAGTGATACTATCGTCAGTTGGCATACATTGCCATTGGCAGCAATCTCCTCCCTCCCCATCTTACGTGAAATTTGTGCTTATTATGCGTTGTTATAATCAAGAAACAGTTATTTAAGTAGAAACAATTATAATGGTGATGCCGTTGGTATATTTGAAAGGCAAGTATCGAACTGTGAGTGTACGGTACTGTACTGTTGTGTCCTATAGTGTACTGTACTGCTGTGTAGTGCATTGTACTGTACTGTTTTGTACTGCACTGTACCGTACTGTATTATACTGTACTGCATTATACTGTTTTATTCTGTACCATATTGTAGTGTACCATACTGTACTGTACGGTAGTGTACTTTTGTGTAGTATAAAGTACTGTACTGGCATGCCATGTACGGTCTGTACTGCACTGTACGGTACTGTACTATACTATGCAATAATGTAGTGTACTGTACTGCACTATACAATACTGTGCGGCAGTGTTCAGTTGAGTACAGTACTGTAGTATACTGTACTGTACCATCTAGTATACTGTACCGTGTAGTGTACTGTAGTATACGGTACTGTATTGTAATGTATAGTACTGTAGTGTATTGTATCGTACGGAACTGTACTTTACAGTACTGTAATGTATAGTATTGTACTGTATTGTAGCGTACGGAAGTGTACTGTAGGGTACTGTACTATACTATACTGTACTGTGTTGTACTGTAGTTACAGCTTGAATAAGTAATCGTATTATTTAATCATTATAATAATAGTTATTTAATAATAAGTAATCCAAAGTCATCGTTTGTGAGTGTAAAGTCAAACATTGTTTCTCATACATTTGGTATATGTATGTTTCAGATACATTGGGTATACATTTGGGTGTATATATTTCATTTTCAATAAATAACTGTCATGAATTACTAGAATATCCAATTAGGTCGAGTCGACCAATGAAAGTAGAGCTTGCGAGAATGTGACGTCAAATGAAAACTCGTAACGTGATTGGCTGTTGAGTCCACTTGGTGGGTGAGGATGAACGGAACGTTATTTTGACCCTAGTATTGGCATAGTTGTGGTGTACAAGTTAGTGTTAGGGCGTGTTGTTACTCTGAGCTGGTACCCCGTTACCCTTTGGGGTCGCTAGGGCTGACACACCCCCTAGCTTACACTCTTTTTGTACACCTTCAAAACGCCAATATATAGGGTCAAAAACAAATATTTTACAGTTGCCGTATATACCCTCTTGGGGGAGGATATATATATACACGCAGATATTTTAGTCCTGACCCATAATCAGTACTAAAAATATATTTCATAAATATGTAGTGAATTTTAATGTATTTTTTTCAGAGCTATTGTTAGTCAATGAGGTAATGTTGGGAAGATGAGGCATCGCGTGACATGAGCCGACTGGTGATATAGGAATGTGCAGGAGACTAACGTTGTCATGGGACCAGCGGTGGAGCGATGATTCAAGTCGGTGCCTAACGCAGTCGTGTATATTGAAGCGGCACCCACTCGAGGTTCAGGTAAGTAAATTTACGTAATGGCAATAGGCCGTGGTGGACGGGATTTAGTGCGAATTGTTAGGTGAAAAAAGTAAATATAAAACAATGGATGAAGGCAGTAGATTGGCGGCATGCAATAGATAAGTGTGTGGGGGTTGTTGAATAACGGAGTTGGAGGGGATGGTATGAGGTGGACATTGATTTGCAGAAATAAGTGGCAGTTTGACCACTACTAGCCATATCTGGGCCCTCATAGCGCTGGCTTTGCTTTTAAATGAAACAGCCTTAACCTGCGAGTCAGTGGTGTAAAAGTGTCTACTTTTCTAAAAGTCTAATTAAAATTGGTTGATATTGCTGTTAACCCCCCAAGCATTTAATGGCGACTTGAAAGTGGTCTTGGGTACTTTTGCGCGATGAGTAAACGGCAAGAATTGAAAAGGTTTCGTTTAGCAGTGCAATTGTATGTATAGGAAAGATAGTGTTGAGTGTGTGGGGGTTGTCATGGTTGGGGTTTGATGGTATTTTCTAATAAAGTAGCACTCGTCAGAGGTGGAATACATGTTTTGCTATGTATTGTAGTTTTCCCTCCTAAAGGGTCTTAAAAGTTGGTCGACATGTGTGAAAGTAATATCCAAATTGTTAGGTTGAAATATAGGAAATAATTTAGCAATGAAGAAAATGTAATGCATTTGGAATGAAGAAAATGTAATGAATTTGGATTGAAGTGTTCATTTCCTATTATGGCCTAGAACCATCTATGTTCTCAAGGATAAGTGGATGCATATTATGGAGTTCGTGGAGGTGAGCGTGTGGCGAGGTTGGGGCTGGCCGGAACAGCGATGAAGTATGTAATTGTGGGGAAACATGCACGGAGTGGAGACGAGGAGCAAGGCCACGGTCCAGAGTAAGGGAAGAGGTCGGGGACCTTGAGGCGAGTCTGGTCATTTCAAGATGCCTTTATTTTCTGTTTCATACAAGGTACGAAAGTATGTTATATTTAGTTGTAAATGTTAATGTTTATTATAGTGCAGTCTCGTTGAGCATATAGTTTGATGGTTAATCGATATCCAGTTTTAGATTGGTTATTAAAGTTGATAATATATAATAATGTAAAAATAAAAATAAGAATTGGAAGGGGGGGGGGGGGGACTTTCGTAAAGGCGCGTCGTTACTGTGCTCATAGAGGACACTTTTAGAAGTTTTTCATAACGTTTTGAAACTGAGAAAATCCTGGCCACGTAACCTATCAGAGGACCCTTAATTATGTTTTTTCAACAGTATCATGTTGCAAATACGTAAAATTTTGGCACAGGGGCAAAAGCAACGTTCTTTTTAAGAGGACAGGTTGCCGAAATGTGTGATGAACGAATGTGAAATATATAGTTGTAAAAAAATGATTGGGCAATTGGTGAATCATAAATGAATACATAGTTTTAGGGAAGCTGAAAGTATACAAATGCCAACTTATTTCTATTAACTCTATAAAATAGGGTGAGTCATAAGTGATATAGTAGATAGGTTCAGGAATGGTAGAATAATCAACGCGAAGGGGGGGTGAGTAGGTTGAGATATAAACTGCTTGTGAGTGAAATAGGGAAACCAAATATAATTAATGTTTGTTTTATAGATTGGCGAGATGATGGTACTGGTCATGGTTGATTGGTAGAGGGAATCAGAGGCAGCGGGCTTTGACGTAGAACGGAACCAGAGGCTGTGGTGCAAGAAAGTGTTGTCTTCAACGATCACGTGACCAACACCGTGAACAACTGGAAGTTTTTGTGATGGCCAAGATATGAAGAGGGCACAATAGAGAAGGGGGTTCGTGAATGAGTAAGGTTTACACGATTGTTGCATTTAAATACGAAAACATAATGTAGTCGTAGTGAGCAGGAAGAATGTGTATAATGTTTAGTGGGCTGAAGTGTTATCTGCTGAACTAGTTTCCCTGATAGACGGCGCCAAATGTCTGTGTGGTGAAAGAATAGCAGAATTGATCGTTGCGTGGTTATATAGTTGAATGTTAACAATGTCCAATGCACTCTGGTGTTGTAATGACGTTATTATGAAAGATGTACTGATATGTTAGCAGAGAAAGCATAAATAGCATAGTGTACAGGTGACGCGGAGATGGGTGTGTGACAATAGTAAAATGCGTGCTCCAAAAATGTGGAGGTAAATGTAAGTGGGATAATTGCAAATCTGTAATATATATGACTTATGAAATGTATATAATTAGTTCGTATTAAATCATACATTGAAATGTTGTTGTTAATTGAGTTAACCTGAAAAGATGAATAGAAAACCACAAGGTAACGTAACCTTGTTGATGACTAGCATTGTATTGGTTGTTAATTACAAATACTAGTAAACCTATAGGTATATAAATAAGACCCATTTCATTAACAAGGTGTCTGGGCAAAACTGTAGAAAGAATTGGCCTTAATCGAATTGAATGGAAAGGCAATCCACTACACCAAAAAGTTTGCTTACAGAAAAGGGGTTGGAAGCACAGATAGTTAGCGAGTGCTGCAGCTACACTGCTTATTATTATTATTAACATCTTTAGGCAAAATTTTTATTAATTTTGTCAATAATGTGAGGATTTTGATAGTCTGATTAAAGTGAGGATAATGCTAGTATTCACTGTCACGCAGGATAGAGGTTCATACATAAGACAATAGGTCTAAACTGTAGGCTGAAGCACATATATATCACGGTTACAATCAATGTTTTAATATATGGATATGTGAAAACAAGTTTGTACTGTGCACTGCCACACAAGGGCAGGGATGGGTTCATAGGTGATGCAGCTTAGAAGTAATATACATAAAAATTGTTCTTCATTCTTTAAAATGGACAAGCAAATTTTGGGTAAATTGTTAGGATGTCGTCCAGAACACATTAGTCAATAAAATAGTTACACAGTTGGTGGTACAAGAGGCCAGGAGGTCTAAAGTCCTTTACGTTTTCACATTGATAAATGTAGTGTTCTAGTGAATGCATTAAAGGTTTATCAGTTTACAATGTGAGTATTCTGGTAGTGGCTCAGCCTCACTAACCTGCCAGATGTGTCTATAGCAAAGGCGAATTCGCGCAATGACTACATCACATTGCCTGGATAGGCTACTATGCCGACTATACAAATACATATTACAAAACTTTTCAACTTTTAATACTGGAGGTTTCAGGTCTCTGGCCATTTCTTAGTTATTCTAAATCTGAAGTAATTTATTTAATTTGTGTTTCTAATAACTGCATTAGATAGTCCAAAGTCATAATCAATGTTCTCTTTCCTGCAAGCCTCATTGGCCAATCGATCTACGAAGGCATGTTTTGCAACTCCAACATGGGATGGGATCCACACAAATTGTATACAAGAGTTATTATCATTGGCAAAGATTACATTCCATTTAATATTAGAAGCTACGTCGGACATACATTGTGATGGGTTATTTAAGGACTGCAGAGCACTTTTAGAGTCACAGAAAATAACTCCACCATTGAGCTTAAGGTATTCAGTGGCTAGATAAATGCCCACTAGCTCGGTGTGCGTCGTGATAGCCCAGTTGTTCAATCTCTGTGTACTAGACATGATCATTTCATTCCCTGTATACAGTGCACATGCACAACCTGTTCTACCAGTGCCTAACTGCACAGAGCCATAAGTAAAGGCATATGAATCAGTCGGTTTGAGAATTTGAAGATGACTGTCAATAGCTTGTAATGTTATACATCTCAAAATGTCAGTGTTAATTTGTTTAACACTGCTGCCTTGTGGATAAGGAAATCAAAGGACACGGTGTTGCTTTTGCCAAAGGAATGCTGCTTAACCTAGAAGCTAAAGTCAAAATCCAAGGAAAAACATTGACCTCAAAGATGGTGGGAAATGGAACTCAGCAGGGATTTATACTAAGCCCCTTTCTCTTCAAGTGTCTCGTGGAACAAATCATGAAGCTCAAGCTACCAAAAGGCAAACATCAGAGTGGCAATACAAGGACATGAAATTGAGTGGGTTACATAATTTCAATACGTAGGAGTCATAATAGAACCAGTTGAAAATTACTCCAGAAATGTAATATATGCGGCAACGATGTAAAGGCAGAAACTGATCTTTGCTCTCACTGACCAGTCTTAGATAGGGTGCATCTGTACCAGTACTGAAAATGTACTACGTTCAAGCAGTTAGGTGACTCATCGACTAGGCTCTTACATACCTCGGTGATAACCAATGGGAAAAAGTGGAAGAATCTGAAAATGATGAGCTGAGAACAATGCTCGGAGCACCTATATGGACGGGTAGAGAGAACCTTAGAATGGAAAGTCACCAGCATTAGAAAACATGAAACAGGATAGCCACCATAATATGAAAAATGACGAACAAAGGCCAGACTGTCATTTAAGACAGGATACAGATATAGAATTAGTTAATGGGATGATAATGTGGTAAAGAATTTACAGCAAATGGACCATATGAACACTTTCGAGAGGGTCCTCAATTGGAAGAATGGATTGTAATGATAATCATTGAAAGATTACCAGTAAAAAAAATCTCAGCATGTGACTCAGAGGATGAAGGAAGTAATACAACAAATGGAAACTCTAGGAGCTACAACGGCTCACATGTTCACAGATGGATCAGTTGATCGAGACAAAGGTCCTGCTGGGGGCAGCAGTGTACACTACGAACCATGAAGCTTAGTGGAGCATGATTAGTGGGTGCTCAACATTGAAAAAGGATTTATATGCCCTGAAGTAGGCAATAAAATATAATTGACATGTGATCATTCATACAGACTACATTTTTGCTCCAGGCATTGTTATCCAGTCAGCACAGGTAATATACAACTCACAGAAAATGAACATATATGAAAAAAAATAGTCATAATGTAGGTTGTCAATCACCCATAATTGGATACAAAGTTACATTGCCTTTTCATTACCATGTATGACAGACTAGCAACAACCGCCACTGCTGTAGGTTCAAATACATCCAAGTTTCTCACATATGATGGGAATATATTATTTGTCATTTCCTCAGTTACAACTATCAAGAGTCGGCAAAGTAAAGTATCGTAGGGAAGATCCACTGCGATATGGTACGAACAAGCCACTGGTTACTCATCTGTCAAGACTGCCAGAAAGATATCCAGAGACATTGCAGTAGCCATACACATTCTTGTAAGCAAGAATGCTGTATTCTGGNGTGTCATATAAATAGAATGCAAAGAACCTACCCTCTCAACCACTCGTTGAATAAGCTGATCAGAGTTAAAAAAAAACAGTTGAATCGTCTGATCAAGACTACATTGGCAGAGGAGGACATCCTGTACACACGTCCTAACATCAGGATAATGTACCAGACACTGCCCAAGGAGAGACAGAACTGAAATAGGACACCATAGATATGTATAGCATGTCCTCGAGTCACACTTGCCAGCTCTCGCCAGAGGAAGTGTTAGAGGTTTGAACTTATCAGCTGTTGTACGAATTTTAATAGTGTGATTAACGTCTTACAGTCAACACAATATTAACAGGTCAGAGAGACTAGGTGATTAGAAGGTAGTTATGACAATGTGAGAAACTTTTCATAGTGAGTAAGCAGTCCCTAAGTTGCTTACGCAACACACACACACACACACACACACACACACACACACACACACACACACACACACACACACACACACACACACACACACACACCTTTGAACCTTTTTCAGTTTAGTCTTATGCTTGACCAGCATGGAGTCCATACCTAGTCGAACATAACACAAACCTGGAAAAGGTTCAACGGTTTGCCACCAGACTAGTACCCGAACTGAGGCGTATGAGCAACGAGGAGAGACTACGGGAATTAAACCTCACGTCGCTGGAAGACAGAAGAGTTACGGGGGACATGATCACCCACATACAAGATTCTCAAAGAAATCTATAGGAATTGCTTAGATTCAGCTACTCGGAACAATAGTTGCAAGTAGCACGGGCTATGGTGAGCCCGTAGTGGGTTGTAATCACTGCTGGGTAAATACTGAGAAGTAAGTGCTCTGGCGGGAAGTGACATTCGTGCTAGGACATATTAAAATGGTGCTAAATATTTTACAGTATTCTGATATATCACTAATCTTCTCCCGTGTGTATTTCAGTGGGTAAAATAAGAGAAAATGTAGAGAAGGAATATTTTTTTGTCTTTATTTCAAGTCTGCATCTAGCTATATGATTACAACATCTTTTATACATTTTATTTAAATGGTAAATATTATTTACCTTAACATATTATATTAACTATAAATAATGTAAATATTATTATATATCATCTGAAGGGATACATTTTAAACCAAATGTGGTCTGTGGTATTCATCCTTTCCAAATCTTTAACTTTATTTCAGCTGATAATCACTCTCATTTTCCATTTCGTATTAAAATGTGCAATGAAAAACGTGTAATAATTGTACTCGGAGATAAATGTACTCTGTACTATAATTGTACTCTGTACAATTAGTGTACTAAATTTTCTTGTATTTCACATCAATATTGAACATTAGGGTCTTCTTATAAGTCGATATAATGTCTTTATCACATAAAATGTTGACATATTTCTTAATCTAGATTACAATTTCCATTTTATATACTACAAAAATAGAATGTATACATATTAGTCTCTATTACATAGATTATACCTATTGCTCCTCCGAATTTTTTCTTCGTCAACTTATCGTTGATAGGAAGAGTTTCATGCAGTACCAATATAAGAGTTCTCCTTCTTGTGGATTCGTGAACTACACGTGAATATTGGTCCATATTTCATACCAGTAAGGAAATGGGTATACCTCATGGGTATGAACAATATATATATATATATATATATATATATATATATATATATATATATATATATATATATATTTATATATATATATTTATATATATATATATATATATATATATATATATATATATATATATATATATATTGTTCATTCTTTAAAAATGGTTCAGAAACCTATCAGAGAATATGCACCGAAAGTGTGGTAATCTACCAGTGCTCACTTGCCAGTGACTATGAGAAAATGGGGTCCAGTTCTTAATGCCTGCTAGCCGTGCTTGCTTCTGCCTGCTAGCCGTGCTTCTGCCTGCTACCCGTGCTTACGCCTGCTAGCCGTGCTTGCTTCTGCCTGCTAGCCGTGATTCTGCCCTGCTAGCCGTGCTTATGCCTGCTAGTCGTGCTTATGCCTGCTAGCCGTGCTTGCGTATGCCTGCTAGCCATGCTTGCTTATGCCTGCTAGCCGTGCTTGCATATGCCTGCTAGCCGTGCTTGCTTCTGCCTGCTAGCCGTGCTTGCATATGCCTGCTAGCCGTGCTTGCTTCTGCCTGCTAGCCGTACTTGCATATGCCTGCTAGCCGTGCTTGCGTATGCCTGCTAGCCGTGCTTGCATATGCCTGCTAGCCGTGCTTACATATGCCAGCTAGCCGTGCTTGCTTCTGCCTGCTAGCCATGCTTGCATATGCCTGCTAGCCGTGCTTGCATATGCCTGCTAGCCGTGCTTGCTTCTGCCTGCTAGCCATGCTTGCATATGCCTGCTAGCCGTGCTTGCATATGCCTGCTAGCCGTGCTTGCATATGCCTGCTAGCCGTGCGTGCATATGCCTGCTAGCCGTGCTTGCATATGCCTGCTAGCCGTACTTGCTAGCCGAGGCAGAAGAGAAGGAATGGTGGAATCTTTACCCACCTTGAGTCGCTTTACCACTTTTCTCTATTGTGACTCCTTTTATGATCTCGAAGTTCCGTGAACAAAGGCAATAGTGAGCATAGCAAGGATATCAACAAGGAATATATTCACACAAAGGTGTACTTCGCTTCCCGGTTCATATTCAGTGAGAATTTATTTTTGTTCTGAATTATGTTCAAGATTAAAGTATACTTGTTGGTTAGTCAGTAAGCTCTTGTGGTGGCCTTAATTACCCTTTAGAGATTGATAGGCCTTAAGCCCAATACCAACCTAATAACCAAGAGCCAGATTCACGAAGCAGTTACGCAAGTACTTTCGAAGGTGTACATCTTTCCTCAATCTTTGACGGCTTTGGTTACATTTATTAAATAGTTTACAAACATGGAAACTTCCCACTCAACTGTTGTTATTGTTATAAACAGCCTCCTGGTGCTTCGGAGCTCATTAACTGTTTAATAATTGTAAACAAAGCCGCCAAAGATTGAGAAAAGATGTACAGATTTATAAGTACTTGCGTAACTACTTCGTGAAACTGGCCCCAGGATTACAACGTCTAATTTATACAAGTTTTTAATTTTTTTAGGAGCGAAAAAGAGAACCGCCATAAATAAAAAAGATTTATTAATGTATTTTATCTTATTTTGCTAATTATTGATAGTTGTTATAAAAGAGAAAGTCGCAAATTTCATTACATGTATAGTTTACTAAATTATATTGTTACAAAATAATAATTTTTGGCGAATCTGGGAAATGGTCAGTTTTCTCAGAACATTTTAAAGAATATTTCTAAGACTACTCTCTAGTTACAAGGTGACACATCAATCCACTTGTTACACGTAGGACCAATGATGCTGTCCCTCACTACTTCCTAAGGGTGATGACAATATTCTGCTCCTTGGCTTGTCTTATCGGTGGTATCTTGTTGTCGTGCTCAAGGTCGACCTCGCAGCCCTCGGGGGCGGAGAAGGAGAAGTTCTGGAGGATGGCGGCAGTGAAGATGTACAGCTCCATCCTGGCCAGCGCCTCCCCCAGGCAGCTCCTCCGACCTGAGCAAATGTACTTTTTAGTACATATTTTAGTATATATCTCTTAATACACACCTCTTAGTTCACACCTCTTAGTACATGTTCACCTTAGTACATGTTCATCTTAGTACGAGCATCTCAGTACACTATATTTTTTGGCATGAACAGCAGCAGACATGCTTGTAATGGACGGTATTATATTTTATAGTTGTGATTTTATTCTTTCATATTTACCCTTTCAGTTCATCTCGTCTGGCAGTAAAGACCAATTAATATAAACGAGATAAATAAAATTGTCGAAATCAGCCCTAAAGGTAGATTAGGTAAAGGTAAATTATGGGGAGAAAGATCTAAGCCATTACGATCGTATAGCACTTGGAAGGAATATGAGTACAAGGATTTAGGACAAGACGGAGGAACGGAATGTTGCCCAGCAACTTGGAAATCATTCCTAAAGCAACATTCTGTCTGGCTAAACAATTTTGGATTTACTGGATGTTGGTTGACGACTTTGACATTCGAAGAGTTTGCTGCTATATGAATAATATCAGGACATCCAGACATGTTTCATACAGGATACAAAATATCTATGAATTTTTAATTACATAAAATCTATCATTATATATCAATATATGTTCATAAAATGAATCCAACAGAAGACTGCAAGTTCCGATTACCCAATCTTCAAATGCATTCGATACGTGGTAACTTTCACTGTTACCAGTAACGAAAGTTTATCATGAACAAATCCACAAGGGGCCGTGACGAGGGTTCGAACCTACGTCCGAGAGGATCCCAGACGCTGCCTTAAACCCTTGAGGATTTGTTCATTTGATGCATCACGCTATTGTGATTTCTGTGTGTGTTGTGAAGGTTTATCATCTTAGGCAGTTACATGTATCTAGTCAAGGGAATTAGGACGAGCGAGCCACCTACCAACGCCAAAAGGCAAGAAGCCCTCTTTTTGGGGAGCGAAGTTTCCTTCGGCGTCCAAGAACCGGTCGATGTTGAACTGGTCGGGTTTCTCCCAGTACTTCGGGTCTTCATGGCAAGACAAGGTCAACCCGAACACCCAACTTCCCTGCCAATAACACAACACATTCAAAGTATTATAGCAAGCACTGACACAAGATAATATATAAGAAATTCACAAGCTTCCTTGGACGGAGTGAATGGAAAGCTTTCCAAACTTCCTTGGAAAGAGTGGAACTTAAATTATTTGACCTTTTAAGACCCACAGATCACACTACTTGTAATATGTAATTGTTTCACTATGAAAATTTGAGCTGAATTCTGCCTCTTAATCCATATAATTACAAAGATTTGACATCACTCTTGATATTATTACCTTATAGGTTGATAAATCTTATTCTTATACACAAAAAAGGTATTAATTCCAAGAAATCTGGAGCATGTAGCATTCTCACCACGTGAATATTTCTAAGAACATTGTTTGATAGTATTTTTTTCAGTCACCCATATTTAGTTTGTTATCTCTGTCTCTCAAAGAAAAAAGTAATAATAGTGGGTAACTCTTCATTGGAATTTCAGGAATTGTTATGGATATCAGAATTTAGTTAATAATATATGTTATATAATCAATTTAGTTATAGTAAATAATTTGTCCACAGTTTTTAAGGAAATAAAACAATATTTTAAGCAAATAAAACTTAATTCTAAGATTTGCCCATATGGATGTGTCCACTTGACATGAATTGCGCAGTACAATGATTAAGGTGCTGGTGAGTTTACCTTCGGGATGAAGTAGCCTTTCAGATACATGTCAGTTTGATTTGCGTGTTGGACCCCCATAGCAACGAGTGAAGACACGCGGAGAACCTCGTAAATGGTCGCTTCCACCAAAGACAACCTGAAACACCCAGCGTGCCCAAAAGGCTTCGTTCACGCCTGTGCTCATGCAGTTCTGCTTGAATATCTAGTGACTTAGCCTAGTGTCAACATGCCTTCAAGTGTAAATACAGATCAGAATCGTTGAAAGATTAGCTTTGCTTAAATTATCAATAATAACAGCAATAATATCAATATTAATACACACAGGAAGAAAGAATTCTAAGAGTGACACGGAAATCTGTGAGGAAAGGGTGCGAGGATCAACAACATACTGGTAACAGAAGGTAAGAATGGGTAAGGGTGGTAACATTTGGGTAGTAATGGGTAGGAAACAAGGGGTAACGGAGATGAGGGAGAAGCTCAAGACTGGTGAGACTTTGCAAGTGGGACATCACAGGGACTTACCTGGACTTGTGTTGGTAGGACGGCAAGGTGTCTCGCGGGACGTACCTGGACTTGTGTTGGTAGGACGGCAAGGTGTCCCGTGGGACGACGTCGTCTATCTGCTGCTGCACGCGTCGCTGGACGTCGGGGTACTTGATCATGTACAGGATCGTCCAGCGGAGCATGCTAGACGTCGTGTCGAAACCGGCCCCGAAGAGATCAAAAATTATCCTCATCAAGTCCGTTTCTACCGGATAATAGACGTTGGTATCCGGTTAATCAAGTTTGATTAATAAATTAAATCAAATCAAACTTGAAACTGACGGGGCTAAGTTGAACACACGTACATTCGAATGTACAAGCTAAATGAAACTCGTTATCGATCGATTATCTTGAGAATGTATCAAGTTCGATGCTTCAGACGAACAACATTTTTTATTATTGTAAAACACTCACAAATCATAAGGTAATCGCACAGTTCCATTACTAGAAGGCGAATCTATTGCATATAATTCAAGAGTCATGAGTGAGAAAANGCATTAGGAAGCGATGTGGTGGAGGCTGACTCCATACACAGTTTCAAGTGTAGATATGATAGAGCCCAATAGGCTCAGGAAACTGTACACCTGTTGATTGACGGTTGAGAGGCGGGACCAAAGAGCCAGAGCTCAACCCCCGCAAGCACAACTAGGTGAGTACACACACACACACGCAGGTTCTTCAGGAACCTGGACACCAGTTGATTTAACGACCATACGAGCCATAAATACTCATACCCAAGTAAAACAGAAACAAACAACACTTAGTGGGCCAGCCAGAGGCTTAGGGCCCGCACAGGAATATCCCTGCAAAAAAAAAGTTGATTGACAGTTGTGAGGCGGTACCAAAGAGCCAGAGCTCAACCCCCGCAAGCACAAATAGGTGAGTAACTAGGTGAGTACACACACACACACACACACAATTTGAGATTCACTCACTTGGAAGGTGCTTCTCTTCTCTTCTCTCTCACTATAAACACTGAAATTCCTCGGCCACGATGTCTCTCACTGTAAACACTAACCTGTTCACTGTTCACATATTTTTCGTGTCTTTGGACAATGAGATATCAGTTAAGAGTGGGAATGGGAAGAGTGTCCTCGTTGGTTAGTTCAGCTCTGGTAACGGTCTAGTTGGTTCTAGACATTATCTTATTTTAATTTGAGTTTTGTTAATGCATTATCACACACCATGAAAAAGATATTGTCATGCCTATATATTTAGAGTATTATAGCTGGAAGTCCCTAAGTATCCATGGGTGACAAATGATGTCCCCTTAGACAGCATTTGTCTCTTTCAAGCCATTCTGTTTCATGTCGGGAGAATTCTTCATGCACACAACAACAAAATTATCCTTAGATCTATTAGATCCGGCAGTGTCGGCTCTAATAGATCTTAACTTTTTCAACAGTGTATCAGGATAGACAGCAAATTAAAAATACCTAAAGCCAACTCTTTTTTTTTAATCCCCCGTTTCGAGTGAGAAATGTTCAGATAATAATATTGCTTCACCGCTACTTTACAGACCTAATCAAGTATATGCAGGTATCTATTAATTACAAAATAAACATTTCTATAAATTTTCTATAAAAAACTTAGCAAACATTTCTGTCTTGAAATTCTCAAAATAAAAAGTTTGGCGTGTTCAGTTTTGTCAAATATTATGAAAGCCTCAAGAAATAGGGAACAGAAAAAAATTGTCGCGCGGATTATAGTTCTGAATAGTTCCCACACCACGAGACTGCATATTGGAACAGTGTCCAGATGTGTCTGCAGGTTGAAAGATAAGTTTCCAAAACTAAATTCTTATTCTAAACAGTGTTGTCTTTAATGCATAATTTGTAAACGTATTTACAAGTTATTTATTTTGTATTTGTTTTTAGATTATCATTTTTACACTTGTGCTCCACTGGGGTATAGTTAATCTACGGAAATTCATTATTATATTTATTTTTGTACATAAATTCATCAAAATACTCCTGACAATCTGGAATATTTCGAGGCTATTATTTTTGGCCCTTAATCAACCTATAGGTAAACATTGTTACATATATATGAGTATGTGTACAAGTTTGTGTTCACATGATTATATGTATAGTGAAAGTGAGCACATATAGTGTGTGAGCGTGCGTGTGTGTACTCACCTAATTGTACTCACCTAATTGTGCTTGCGGGGGTTGAGTTTGGCTCTTTGGTCCCGCCTCTCAACTGTCAATCAACTGGTGTACAGATTCTGGTACAGATTCTGTACAGATTGTACTGGTGTACAGACTGGTGTGTGTGTGTGTGTGTGTATGTGTGTGTGAGTGTGTCTCTACATCATCGGTTTCTAAGAGTATCTACCACACCAAGATGCATTAAGTGTAACAAAGAGTAGAGAATGTTCCGTCCACCTCTTTCAAACTCTCACTACTTCCTGGCAGTGATGACAATATTTTGTTCCTTGGTCAGTTGTGCACCTAGCATCCTGTAGTCGGGTTCAAGGTCGACCTCACAGCCCTCTGGGGCGGAGAGGGAGAAGTTCTGGAGGATGGCGGCAGTGAAGATGTACAGCTCCATCCTGGCCAGCGCCTCCCCCAGACAGCTCCTCCGACCTGGGGCAGATCACATCTTAGTACACACCTTACTACACATCTCTTAATATAAATCTTCTAGTACACACTCCTAGTACAATGGATCAAGATCTCAGGTTAAGACGAGGAGGAGCCCTCTTATGTCTTGCTTATATATTAAATCTGAGAAGGATTCAACAAAAGGCTTCAAAAAATGGTCAAGACCAAACCAAAGGACAGCCCCCAAAGTCCTGACATCACTTGTGTAGAGGAAAGATTGACCAATATACTGGTATCTAAGCAGGTCAAGAGTCTCCTGAATAAATTGGACGTATGGAAGGCTGAAGCAGTTAAAGAAGCTTGTATTTTATGTTTAGAACATTTACTAACAACAATAGAGCATTTCTGAAGAGCAATCATGTCTTTGAAGGTGTAAAATTGGCGCAAAAGCATCACTATTGTGGGTGGAGGGGAGGGTCCAAACATTATTTCAGAACTTATAATTACTTAATCACTGAAACACCTGGATTGTTGGGCTCATACATATGCTAGCCAAACAAGACTAACGAAACACATACCTAAGCTAAAGGGCAAGAAGCCCTCCTTCTGGCCTGAGAAGTTTCCCTCAGCGTCTAAGAACCGGTCGATGTTGAACTGGTCGGGTTGCTTCCAGTACCGTGGGTCATCGTGACAACACACAGTACACCCGAACACCCAACTTCCCTGTAGAGGACGCAACACAACGCTCTCAGTGTTTCATTAGCTACTGATGCAAGAAAACATATGAGAAACACACGAGAACATTACTTGGGGGGAAGGGGTGAGTGAATAAGCATGTGAGTGAGTGACTTTACCTTCGGGATGAAGTAGCCACCCAGCTGTACATCAGAGCTGTTTGAGTGCAAGACGCCCAGAGCAATTAACGACGCCTTACGAAGCACCTCGTGAATCATCGCCTCAACCAAAGGCAGCCTGAAATATACAGCATACACGTGAGTCCTTCGAGAGTGTGAATGAAAGATTTATCTTACATGAAGCAAAATTAGGATCACTATATTTTATGTGTTATCAAGTGAAACTAATATTCACACACACACATGAGACGTTTGAAAGAACTTTTTCAGTGTCAGAGTAGTTAACAGATGGTATGCATTAGGCAGTGATATGTGTGAAGCTGTTCATAACCCGCTTCAGCGAGTCCTGTCAGGCTTTCAGACTCACCATCAGCCTGAAGAAAACACAAGTCATGGGACAAGGAGTGGACTCCCCACCTGACATCGGCATCTCCGATTACGAATTGGAAGTCGTTCACGATTACATGTACCTGGGCTCCACAATTTCTGACTCCCTCTCTCTTGATACGGAGCTAAACAAACGCATCGGTACGGCATCTACTACCATGTCCAGACTGACAAAGGGAGTGTGGGCCACAATAGGCTGACTGAGTATGCAAAGATCCAGGTTTACAGAGCCTGTGTCCTGAGCACTCTCCTATATGGCAGTGAGTCTTGGACACTCCGTGCCCATCAGGAAAGACAACTGAACGCCTACCACATACGCTGCCTCCGACACATCCTGGACATCACCTGGCAGGACAAGGTGACAACCGACAGCGTCCTGGGAAGAGCTAGAATCACCAGCATGTACACAATGCTGAAGCAGAGACGAATGCGCTGGCTCGGGCACGTGGTGCGAATGGGCGACGGCAGGATTCCCAAGGATCTCCTGTATGGAGAGCTGATGCAGGGAAAGCGTCCAACAGGCAAACCCACGCTACGGTACAAATAGTAACGTAACTGGGTGTGCTACAAAGACGTGTGCAAGAGGGACCTGAAAGCCATGGACGTCGATCTTACTACGTGGTAAACACTGACCGCAAACCGTTCAGCCTGGGGGCAGTTTGTTCAGAGAGGTCTATCCAAGTTCGAGGAGTCACTTGCCAAGAAATCGGAGGCAAAGAGACAAAGAATGATAGCCGGTAGCCAGGAAGACAGACCAGAATCGGACTTCGTTTGTGCTCGGTGTGGGATAGACTGCCACTCTCGGGTCGGCCTCATCAGTCACACCAGACGCTGCACCAGGATTGACAATCAGACCGCAACTCCTTAGTCTCCCGAGACTGAAGGATGCCTACTACTACAGGTGGAGGCTGACTCCATACACAGTTTCAAATGAAGATATGACAGAGTCCAGTAGGCTCAGGAAAGAGACCCCGTAGGAAGACCTCAGCTGCGTTTCAAAGACGCCTGCAGACGCGACCTCAAGCAGATGAACATCAACATCAACACTTGGGAGGCAGCAGCTGCGGACAGATCTGCCTGGAGATGCACAGTGCAGAAGGGACTCTAGCAATTCGAGGATGAACTGAAGAGGCAGGCGGAGGATAATAGAATTCAGAAGAGGTCTAGACCACTATCAGACGCACCCACTTCGGCGTTTATCTGTGCTCGCTGCAGTCGGGACTGTCATTCTCAGGTTGGCCTTCACAGCCACAGCAGGCGTTGCATCCGACTAGACTACAACAATTAGACACCCAGGGCACAACTCCATAACCCCTCGCGATTGACGGATGCCTACTACTATGTTGGTAGGATGGCAAGGTGTCTCCCAGGACGTACCTGGACTTGTGTTGGTAGGACGGCAAGGTGTCTCGCGGGACGTTCCTCGACTTGTGTTGGTAGGACGGCAAGGTGTCTCCCAGGACGTACCTGGACTTGTGTTGGTAGGACGGCAAGGTGTCTCGCGGGACGTACCTGGACTTGTGTAGGTTGGACGGCAAGGTGTCTCGCGGGACGACGTCATCTATCTGCTGCTGCACGCGTCGCTGGACGTCGGGGTACTTAATCATATACAGGATCATCCACCGGAGCATGTTGGATGTCGTGTCGAAACCAGCCATAAAGATGTCAAAGGCTGTCTTCAGCAGGTCCAGTTCTACGAGAGAATACGAAGTATATTACACCTATTTTTTGAGTGTGTGAGTGTGCGTGTAAGGGAGAGAGCATACACAATAAAATATTATTGGCATTTTCTCTCACAATAATGGTGAAACAAACAATACAAATCTCAGGAAAGTAGAAATGTAAGTATAGACTGTTCAACCACAGTAACCGCGCTCCAGCTTGACTCACCGCTGAAGAACTCTGCGATGTCAGCTTTGGAGTCCATGGCTACCAGGTACTGGTCCACGACGTCCTGAGGGTTGTCTGGGTCGAGCTTGGCCCGATGCTCGGCCACCACCTCCTGCAGAGAGGTAACATGCACATGTATATATGGATGGCCCCATAACGAGACACCGCCAACTGCAGACAGAAACATGTATACAAGAACGCTCCCAAAAATATACACATCATCCACCTGTGCTCCACGTATGGTCAGAATGACCAATCCACGAGAATTAAAAGCTTATTTTTATATTAACTATAGTCGCTCCGTATGAATTCCATAATACTTGAATAAAGATGCACTTAAATTAACTTCACTCCTCTCGTTTAAAGCATTTAGGGAACCAATAACAGCTAATATAACAGACGTGGGATCGCCGAACTGTTTCAAGCGAAGAATAGCTTTTCCGCTCTGTTTGGTTTTAAAGTTCATTGACTTTCTTGTTCAGAGAAGTCTGTTCACGAATATCTGTATAACGGTGACTCAGAGTTACAGCCCACACAATAACCCCGTAGACACCTAAGATAGTACTTACACAACAGCCATGAAACACTTATGGTCGAGCTCACACATCAGCCCCGCACACATTCAAGGTATAGCCTACATAACAGCTATGCAGAATCAGTTCCTGTGCCGGGTAAGTCCACTACAGGTTCACCATAGCCCGTGTTACTCAGAACTTTTTATTCCGAGTTGCTGAATCTGAAACAACAACAACAGCTCTACGCACTCCGTAAAATTATACCGCACTCTACTTACCTCCATCAATCGTTTGGCCTGCATTACGACATTCTCGATCTTCTCCTCATCAAGAAGTCTTCGTCGTATAAACATCGGGATGAGATTCTTCACCTTCGGGAAGACCTCGAACACTACCATCAATGTAGATGGATCAAAAGATCTCAACAATTTCATGAAACTCATGATTCCCTCATCACCGGGGACGTAGCGCTTACCTGTTGATAGTTTTTTGTTACTGATGACATACATATAATGAAACCCGCAATAATGTTATGTATTAGAAAATATTGAGGCTATGGAGTGGGATGGAACTCGTATCTCTAGACGCCGATGAAAACACACACTATTCCATGATGTGGTTAAAAGCATCACAACCAGAGCCTCTTCTGTCCTTACATTCCCTGACTTGATAGGTAGCAGGCAACCCCTCTACCACTGGAACATCACTGGCGTCTGCTTGCTATCTATCAGGTCGAAGGTCCTCCCTCCACGAGATTCCATGTGAATGAAAATGGTGGTGATGCACATATTTATTGGTGAAATAAATTTATATTTAAATTGTGATTCTATTCATACATGCTTTCAGGGTTCTCTTCCCCACGAGGAATCCAAAAAAGGAACCATCGTCCGCCGAACAGGTGTCACTGTTTATAATCTACTAAGACAAGCCTTCATAGCTTGTTGGTTTACGCCTAAAGTTTGTTGGTTTGGTGTTGACTTGAAACCCATCAAACTCTGCAGGGTTATTAGGGCCACCATAATAGCCTAATGACTAACCAGAAAGTATACTTTATTTCTGTATACTTGCGTACTACACTTGTGTAGTGAAGTGTAGTGTATGTTTATTGAGACAAGAAAAAAATATAAAAAATACCGACTTCGTTTCCTTGCCAAACCTGTGACCAGATTTCGCCTAACGTCACGGGATAACGACGTCTCTAGCGAGGTTTCGACGCCCATCAGAATTTTACCAAATGCCTTACCCAATATTCGATTCTCCCCACCCCACCTTTCCCTATGTTAATTGACCCTATCCCCTCACCTTATGTGCGATTGCTTCTTCACCTCACCAATCACTCCTTCGATTCTCACATGTACATTTAATAAAAAAGTGTACATGATGTATTCATTCTTTACATTCCTTCTAGGTCAGCCTTCCCCCCTACTAGTGTTTTTCCTGGAACACGACTCTCCAATTGGTTAACAACCAGGTATTCACGAGGGACTTACTTGATATCATCTGCCACACGACGTTCAGGACCGCAATGTTGATGGACGGGGGGAAGGGTGTGGGTACTCCAGTATTTTTCTTCATTTCCTCCACCAACATGTTGGCCTCCTGCTGGATAGCGTCTTCCAGGTAGGTCTTGCCCATGCCCAGGTCCCGCAGGTTACGCAGCAAGAACCTACGAGCGTTCTGCCACCTCTCCCCATTGGTCATGATCACTCCTGCAAGGTGAAAGTAAGTTATATTTCTTTCAAAGAATGGGAAAAATATATGTTTGTCTTCATGATAAGATATCAATCGTGAACATTATTATTACTTGCCTGCCTCCTTTCCGTCAGTCATTGTGTTAGCAAAGGGCATGTCAGGACGGTCTGCCAACTCCTGCTTACTAAAGGCCTCTTTGATAAGCTGGTAGTTGCACATGTATATCAACTTGGCCGATCCCAGTTCAGTCCTGTTGTGGGTGTAGAAATTTGAAGCAACACATAAATCCATTGATGACCCATGTTCGTGAGTCACGTTATAGCATTGGCCAAATGTTTATTATTAATCCGGTAGCCGCCGCCCCCTAACCTCCCCAGCCTGTTGATGAAATAAAATGCTTTACACATGACATCAACCCATTCAATAATTATGTTTGCCTGTGATATGACTGTCACAAAAGGCACGTAAGTAAATATTTCTATACGGTGTAATAAATGTGTCTTCAAATATAATGAGTAAATTATATTTCCTCAAATATAAATTATAGTATACCTACGTAAGGTTAGGTGTTTCAAATTCTCTTGGCAATTATTTATATTTACAGCGGCTGATAAATTAACAAGCATTTGTTAATAATTTGTGAGGACGGGTTGCATGACTCACAACGGATTTCGTTCAAACTCTTCTTGGAGAGTGCTGCACTCTCTTCCTATGTTCAAAGTGTATCTCTCAAATCAAATCTAAGCATTATTATACATGTTATAATTTAGTGTATAGTTAGACCTACGTTACATTATGTGTTCTGGTTCTGCTGTCAATTATTCATATTTAAAGTACGTGGGTGAAACATTTAGAGAGATGCATTACAAACACAGAAAGTGAGCGAAATACTGTCTGAGAAAAGTTGGAAGGTTATCACTCGTGTGTGCATATAGACATCACCTTTAGATATTCCTACACTGAGAACTTAATGGAAGTAACCGTAGAAATCCGTCTCTTACCTGAAGATATCCCCATACTTTTTCCTGTATTCCTTCACCTGTGAGATTTGGAAAATGGGTTTGTTTCCGAGGAACGGAATCACCAGAGGACCTGTGAGGCGATAGTTTACAGTCAGTGTGGAATGAACTCATCCAAAGATTTACCTAATATTAGGTTTTCTTAACAAAAAGTTGAGCAGACATGTAAATTACATTTATTGTGACTCTCTATGAAGTGACACGTGAAGTAACTCAGCCAAGCAATCAAAATATCAAGTTAATATATAAGAAACAGAAGGTTTATGAGGTTTAAGAGTTATCCCGCGGGGGACCTTGTGCATGGTGGGCATCGCATCAAGCGTCACTGTTCCGCTCATAACTTGAGTGTTCTCATCTCTTGGTAATTTGAGCGAGAATACCGGGAGAAAGGTAAAGGATGGGAGTATCCTGGATAGCTGAGTGATTCTCTGGGGTACAGCACTTAGTTACTCCCTGGGGTACAGCACATGGTGATCCTGGGGTAGAGCACTAGGTCACCCGTGGGCTACAGCACCTGGTAACCCTTGGGGTACTTGGTGACCCCTGGGGAAGGGCACCAAAACTCACCTGGGGGCATGCCCTTGGGCCTGAGGAACCAGTACCGCAGCAGCAGCACCAGCACCACAAACAGCACCACCTCCAACCACATGATGACGTGAAGCTGTTGCTGTTGAGAGTTACCGTCGCCTGCGGCAAGTTACCGTCGCCTGCGGGTTACCCGTGATGCTCAGCTGTCACTGCTGAAATTGCCGTGAAAGATAAGTTCACATACCAGCGCTTCGTAAGATAAGATAACTCGGTAGATACCAGATACGACTGAAAGGCAAAGTAAAGGTCAATACTTCAGCGATCGGGAAGTGAGATAAAAAATCATGGTAATGGGAGAAAGGATTGACTGATGAATACAAATGAAGAATTGATATTGACCTTGGAACAGTTGATGAATCTTCACAAGAAACACTTAATAAATCTCTTCACGAAACACGATGAATTTTTACGAGGAACATTTGAGGAATTTCCACAAGGAACACAATGATTCCTCACAAAGAATACTTGATAACACTTCAGAAAACACTTGAACACTTCAGAAAGACCACTTTTGAACACACTTTTTAATAATCTGGATAATACTGTTGCTCCACTTTCCAGTTGTGCTGGTGTCTACAACATTTCCTGTTCGTCTTGTCCTCTCCAATACTTTGATGAAACTGGCCGTACAATGAATGACAGACTTAAGAAATACAAAACAAATGTTAAATCTGCAGACACCATACAATGCTCTCTTCTGCCATGTTAGGGGGGAGTCTAATCATCCTTTAGATTGGTTCTAAAATAATTTTTCCTGCGTCTGTGACGCCGTCTTGTCTTATCGGCTCTGATACACAACATTCCCAACATGAACCTTAGACCTGGTTTTGTTGCTGTTGATTCTTCTCTTCCTCAGTACATAGTCAAATGTTTCAACCATAATAAATGTGGTCTGACTTAGCTTTAGCACCTCTAGGCTCTCTCTTTCCTCTCTGTCTCTTACGTTAATATAGTTTTTTTCTTCGACCTTTGAAATCTTGCGGTTTTCTTTAATTTTCTTTATTTTTACCTTCTTGGTTTTTAACTTTTTTCTATTCATCCATTTTCCTTCCAATATTTCTCCTTTTTCCTTTACCTGATTCCTTAAATTCTTACCGTCTTCTCTTATTCTTAGATTTTCCCTTATTCTTTTCTTTCACTTTTCTTTTACATTACTCTCACCCTCTTATCGAGTTGACTTTAACCCAAGACGGATCGAAACGTCGTCGTTACTGCACTATTGTGACTCTTCGTCTGCACCACTTGATAATTCTTCACAAGGAACACTTGAAAGAGAATCTTCATAAGGAACACTTGATGAAGTACCGTCGTAAAGAACACTGGATGAAGAATGCACAGGAAATATTGAATTAGTGGAAACGTTTAGCACTTCGCAGGATGGAAGTGGGAAGAAAATTTGATAAGAGGAGAAAAGATAATTAAACCTGAACAAAGTGAAGAAGAGAGACAAAGAAAAACGCAAAAAAGTTGTCAAAGAAATCTGAAAATATTAGTTAAACAGGAAAATAGTAAGGAATACAACAATTATTTTTAAAATTTTCAAAAGCTGTGAATATTTTTTTTTAGAAAGAAGTAAAGCACAGTTAAAATGACTAATAAATATAATCATGCACGAATGTTAACTGATGAAATATGAATTAGAAGAATAAAGAGAGAAAGTTTGGAAAGTCAGGTGTTAGTGATGAATAATAAAATAGACGATGGTTAGTTTTGATGATGTGATCAGACTACATATGATATTCTTGCTTATATATGGAAGAGTGCATGAAAACAGTCCCATCTCCACAGGTGTAAGAGGCTAGGTAGTCTGGGTTGATTCATAGGGTGTTAGAAACTAGAGGTCCCCCTCTAACACCCGTTGAAATGTCACTGACGGTAAGCTGTAGGTTGGTCTTGTTAATGATGCTCCTGTTTCCATACTGATATAATACGGTGGTGATGTCCTTCGATTGTCGTGATGACGTCGCGTGTCAGCATTTTGACGCAGGCGTAGACCCCAGGCGCCGTGTCGGTAGTGGCGGTGGTGATGAAGAAGATAGGACATATATATATACAAGTGTTAGGTAGCAAGAATTGAGTGTTAACTCACAGGGAACACAGTAGAATGACCTTGCGAAGCGGTGAGGGTGATGTTGTGGCTTTGAGTGTGGTGTTGCTGGTTCGCCCTGATGTCATGAAGGCTGCGCATGTAAACACAACCCTTTATTTTCATTTTCCGATACTTATTCCCCTTATTTCCAGGATGGTGCCTTCAAGTCCCATAAAACTTGTTAAAGTGAGTAAGAATGAATTTCATAATGATTATAATAATGATACTGTTGACCGTCCTCGTAGTTCGGTGCTCATCACAATGCCTTGGTCAACACTTGACGGGAGACGTGTCCTTAAACAGAGGGAGAGAGAGGAAGAGAGAAAGAGGGAGAGAGAGGAAGAGAGACAGAGGAAGGGAGAGAGAGGAACACAGTAGCAGAAAGGGAGGATGGGATGGGTTCCCTCTCCACCCACAAGGTCGAATCATTTAGTGTGACAATAGATGACAGGGCTTGCAGCACAGTGGTCAACGTCATCATCTCACAATGGAAGGTCCCCAGTTGGGTCTCCCGGGCTAGACATAAATGGTTAGGTACGTTTTCTTTTAGCGGAGGCCATTGGTCACCTAGCAGTAAATTGGTATTTGGGAATTAGACAACTCTTGTGGGTTGCACCCTAGGGAAGGTCAGTAGTTGACCCAGGGGACCTCGACAGGCCTAAGTACAGGCTTCCTGTCCCCAAAAAAACGGTAATTATATCTCCGAAGGTCAGTGCATCTGACAAGCCATCTCTCTTCTTTACTATAAGACAAAGTTGCACCCTACATACACATTTATACGTGCGCAAGCGCGTATATACATGTTTACATATATGAAACAAACGGACCACTTGGATATATTGCAAACTACTTTAAATTGGCATCTTTCCTTTCCTCCGTCATATCCCAGCTGCTTATCCTCGTATCCCTAGCTCCTTGTGTTCCTGGCCCTCCCAAGTGAAAGTAGTACTGGCTTAACGCTTTCTGCTCATAATTGCTACCTTTAGATTGAGAAATATTACACATGTAGGGAGGCTGTAGTAAGGGGGACGATGGTTGGGGAAATGGTATGTTGTGAAAGCGTGACAGAAGGGAATGAATAAAGACATATAAGTTTGGCTCTGTCGCAGGGAGAGAGAGAGAGAGAGAGAGAGAGAGAGAGAGAGAGAGAGAGAGAGAGAGAGAGAGAGAGAGAGAGAGATCAACATACACGAGAAGCAGGGCAACAACACGAAATGTTTATTTGGATAAGGCTTGAGCTATAGTGATGACCCCCCCCCCCCATTATTGCTCCTGCCTCACCACCCACACACCTCCCCCAACCCCTTCCCCCACCCCCTCCCCTCCCATAAACGCCTTTCTACCAACCTGCCATCCACACCCAATATTACTACAACTTACACAGTACAAAACTGTGCACTACAGAACAGATGCAAAGATGAATTTCATAAATGAATATGGGTCATCGAATCAATTATTAGAACTTCAGGAATGTGTATTGGAACCAAATGCACAAATTATAGCAATCGTTGAGACAAAACTATAAGCAATGATAAGCCATGCAATATTCCCAAACAGTTATCAAGTAATAAAGAAAGATAATGAGTATAGTGAAGTAGGAGCCATAATATACAACCCATCAGCAAATAGCATGAGACCATTAATTAAAAGAGTGAGTGAGAGTTACAAGACAAGTCTGTGTGTTATGAAATGATAACACCAGTAGCACATGATAAGATCAAATCTACTGATAGTTGGCAGCTTCATTCATAAAGAGATCAGTTTAGATATGATTTGTGAAGAGTAAAATAAGCACAGTAAAGAGAATTTGTTAGTACAGCACGTGAATAAACAAATGAGAGAGAGAGAGAGAGGGAGAAGAACATGAATAATATTTAAAAGATTAAATGTGTCATATAAATAGAATGCAAAGAACCTATAAAGAAGCCGGAGATGAACTAGATCAAATATACACTGACGGGTCATCTAATCCTGTCAATGGCAGGGCTGGTGCAGGATACACGGTAATCAAGGATAATACTTTCCAACGCAGACATGAAGAAAAAGCACGTATTGAATAAGCTGATCAGAGTTAAAAAACAGTTGAATCGTCTGATCAAGACTTACATTGGCAAAGGACAATCCTGTACACACGTCCTAACATCAGGATAATGTACCAGACACTGCCCAAGGAGAGACAGAACTGAAATAGGACACCATAGATATGTATAGCATGTCCTCGAGTCACACTTGCCAGCTCTCGCCAGAGGAAGTGTTAGAGGTTTGAACTTTATCAGCTGTTGTACGAATTTTAATAGTGTGATTAACGTCTTACAGTCAACACAATATTAACAGGTCAGAGAGACTAGGTGATTAGAAGGTAGTTATGACAATGTGAGAAACTTTTCATAGTGAGTAAGCAGTCCCTAAGTTGCTTACGCAACACACACACACACACACACACACACACACCACACACACACACACACACACACACACACACACACACACACACACACACACACACACACACCTTTGAACCTTTTCCAGTTTAGTCTTATGCTTGACCAGCATGGAGTCCATATCTAGTCAAACATAAGACAAACCTGGAAAAGGTTCAACGGTTTGCCACCAGACTAGTACCCGAACTGAGGCGTATGAGCAACGAGGAGAGACTACGGGAATTAAACCTCACATCGCTGGAAGACAGAAGAGTTACGGGGGACATGATCACCCACATACAAGATTCTCAAAGAAATCTATACGAATTGCTTAGATTCAGCTACTCGGAACAATAGTGGCAAGTAGCACGGGCTATGGTGAGCCCGTAGTGGGTTGTAATCACTGCTGGGTAAATACTGAGAAGTAAGTGCTCTGGCGAGAAGTGACATTCTTGCTAGGACATATTAAAATGGTGCTAAATATTTTACAGTATTCTGATATATCACTAATCTTCTCCGTGTGTATTTCAGTGGGTAAAATAAGAGAAAATGTAGAGAAGGAATATTTTTTTGTCTTTATTTCAAGTCTGCATCTAGCTATATGATTACAAAATCTTTTATAATTTATTTTAAATGGTAAATATTATTTACCTTACCATATTATATTAACTATAAATAATGTAAAGTATTTTATATATCATCTGAGGGATACATTTAAACCAAATTTGGTCTGTGGTATTCATCCCTTTCCAAATCTTTACTTTATTTCAGCTGATAATCACTCTCATTTTCCATTTCGTATTAAAATGTGCAATGAAAAACGTGTAA